>CM035417.1:14049123-14231623 GCA_020310875.1 Ceratopteris richardii | reverse complement strand
GTCTGAGCCACACACACTCAACAGTCGCTGTGAAAGCTGCCCTATACTCAGCCTCACAACTGGAAGTGGCCACAGTAGGCTGCTTCTTGCTCAACCAAGATATACATGAGCTACCAAGCATGAAGCAAAAACCACTGGTGGACACACGAGTGTCATAGCAACCAGCCCAATCTGAGTCAGAAAAAGCATGCAAATCTGGCGGTAGTGATCCCCCCTTGGGATAAAACAACCCAAGTAGCCGAGTACCACTCAAGTAGCGAAAGATGCGCTTAACCGCTTTCCAATGCGTGACTCCTGGGCAATGCATAAACCTGCTCATCTGTGAGACAGCAAACTGAATATCTGGCCGAGTAATGCATAAGTAAATCAAGCATCCAACAGCCTGCTGATAGAGAACAACATCAAATGCATCTCCAGCATCATGAAGACTCAATCGTAAACCTGTCTCCATAGGAGTGGCAATAGGCTTACAGTCTTCAAGGCCAAAACGATGCAATAATGTGTCAATATATTTCGTTTGACACAAAGCCATTCCACCATCAACTTGCATAAACTGAATGCCCAAATAGTGATGCAAATGCCCCAAATCAGACATCTCAAATGAGGCATGCAAATCAGCCTTGAAATCAGCAATATGCTTCTCAAGAGGACCAGTGAGCAGCATGTCGTCTACATAGACAACAATGATCAGAAGCACATCATTAGCACGCTTAACATATAAGGTGCTTTCAGTTGGACTGTTCTCAAAACCATGTGCAATCAGATAGGCATGTATTTTCTCATACCAAGCACGTGGTGCTTGCTTTAAACCATATAACGCCTTCTTTAACCTGCACACCTGGTTTTCATGCCCTTTCTGCACAAAGCCACGGGGCTGAAAAACATACACTTCTTCATGCAAGTCACCATTCAGAAATGCTGTTTTAATGTCCAACTGATGTACATTCCAACCATGATGGGCTGCAAGTGCACAAATGCTCCGAACAGTAGTCATACGGCATGTAGGTGCAAAGGTCTCATCAAAATCAATGCCCCTTTCCTGTGCATAACCCTTTGCAACAAGCCTAGCCTTATACCTGTCAACTGTACCATCAGGTTTACGCTTCAGCTTGTATACCCACTTAGTGCCAATGGCCTTCTTGCCAGGAGGCAAGTCACATAAAGACCATGTACCATTCTTCATTATAGCATCATATTCAGATTGCATAGCAGCCTTCCAATTTTCTGAATTTTGTGCTTCATCAAAAGAAACAGGCTCATTCTCATCACAGAGACTAGATGCAGCCATAGCATAGCAATCTGATGCAAAGGAGGTACTATGAGAGCCTGAACGAGTACGATATGACAAAGGTGGATCTAATTTGCTGTCACGCAAAGTCTGCACCAGCCATTTTGGCATAGTTTTTGCCTGTTCAATATCAGCTCTCTCATCAACAAGTGCATCATGTAAATCTGCATCAGAAATGGAATGATCTGCATCATCATATGAAACCTGCAAAGGCTGAGAAGTTGCCTCATTGGGACCAGCGCTAGCCTGTCCACCTGTAAAAAGAGGCATCAAAGTATCATACATGTCTTTGGAGCTAACAGATGTCTCCTTAGTACATGAAAGCAATGGCTGAATAGCATCTTCCACAAAGACAACATCACGGCTAACCAGAATGCGTTTAGTCTGTGGATGATACAGACGATAGCCTTTACTTTCAGAACTGTACCCAACAAAAATACATTTTACTGCCTTATCATCCAATTTTCTGCGATGTTGTTCAGGCACTAATGCATATGCCAAACAACCAAAAACATGCAGATGAGCAACAGATGGCTTGCGGTCATGCCAAGCCTCATATGGAGTGATAGACTGCAACGCTTTGGTGGGACACCTGTTCAGTACATATGCTGCACACATGACAGCCTCAAGCCAGAAACTATGTGGTAAAGCCTGACTTTTGACCATGCACCTCGCCATCTCCATGAGTGACCTGTTCTTTCGTTCAGCAACTCCATTCTGTTGAGGTGTATACGGCACTGTACACTGGTGTTTTATCCCATGTTCAGCTAGAAATGCATTAAAATCTGAAGACATATATTCCCCCCCTCGATCAGAACGGAGGGTGCCCATTTTACATGCTGACAGATTTTCAGCCAAAACCAAAAACTGTTTGAAGCACATGAACACTTCGGACTTTGCTTTGAGTGGATATACCCATGCATGCCTGGAAAAATCATCAATGAAAGTCACGAAGTAAAGGTAATTTCCAAAAGAGGGTGTCTGCATAGGACCACAGACATCACTATGTACAAGCTGCAATTTCTGCATAGCCCGAACTGAACCATCTTTTGGAAAGGAAGAACGCTGCATTTTGCCCAAAATACAGCCTTCACAAACATGTTTTCCAGGTGCCTCAAGTTTGGGCAAAGAGGACACCATTTCAGATTTCTGCAGGCGTAACAAGCTAGCAAAATTCAGATGACCAAAGCGTGCATGCCAAAGCTTTGCATCTGACATAGCCTGAGAATCATGAACTGCACATGCCGAATCATTCACAGATCTTTCATAGTCTATGAGCTTATACAGCCCACGACATAAAATGCCAGAAGCAATAATCACATCGCCATTTGAGAGATCATGGACTGTACACCTGTCATCAACGAATTTCACAACCAAGCCAATCTTGGCTAATGCAAAAACTGATAACAGGTTCTTTTTGATCCCTGGCACAAATAAAGCATCTAACAAAGTGAAAGAACTACCATCAGCAGTAGTCAGAATGATCTTACCAACTCCCATAACAGGATAAGAGGAGTTATTGGCGCATGTGACAGTATTCCCTGTAGGGGCAGGCTCGAGTGAAGAGAAGAAACTGCGCTGCGAGGTAATATGTTTGGTCGCCCCACTGTCAAAGTACCAAACATCTGAGTCTACTGCAGACATGCACTGATCATGAGAAGATGGGTCAAAACTGCAGACAGTAGTAAACGCCCATTCTTCTTCCTGCACAAGATTTGCAGACTCTGTTTTTGGTGTAGAGGCCTCTGCAACAACCATTCCAGCCTCTTTCTTCTTTGCCTCTTTAGCAGCCAGTTTTGGACAGTTCTTTATAATATGATCATTTCCTTTACAGTACTTGCAGAACAATTTCTGCTTTTCTGATTTCTTCTCATCTTTATCCTGGTTCTTCGATTGTGCAGCATTTGCAGATTTCTGCTTACTAGTAGAAGAGCTCCATTTTCCTTTGCCCTTCTGACTAGCCAGGAAAGCTTGATCTGCAACACGCATAATGGACCTGTTCTGCCTGGACTGATCTTCCTGCAACAAAACAGAGACTAATTCCTCAAATGACAAGGCATTCGGATTGCCTTTCATCATCAATCGAAGAGTAGAGGCAAAACTCTGATATGAATCAGGAAGGCCATTCAGAACGGTCTGCACAAGTGAGCTATCTGGTATAACCTCATCAGCAGAAATCAATTGTTCCTTCAGGTCTTTGATCTTTGTAAGAAAACTGTCCATCGAATTACCTTCATTCATGTGCTCACTCTCCAACTGTTTTCGGAGGTAAGCAACACGAGCCTCATTCCTAGCTTGGTACAAAGTGGTAAGTGTATCCCAAGCATCCTTTGCTGTTCTGCAAGAGCGAATGTGAGGAATAATGGCACGTTTGACAGACAAAGGTATCAATGCATGTGCCTGGGCATCTCTGCCATCCCAACGAATCTGCTCTGCAGTAGGTGCAACAGAAACAACAGCACGAACAGGAATCTGCGGAATATCATCTTCGACACCATCTTCATCAGCTCCAACACCTGTATTTGCAGTACCTGTCGTTACAGGTGTAACAGGACGTCTTTCAACACCCTGCACAATGTTCCACAATCCTTTTGCAACCAGTACATGTCGCATCATATAAGCCCATAATGGGTAGTTGGTACCATCCAACTTATCCTCAACAGCCAACATACGGAATACATCACTGCTTTCAGCCATGGCCGGTGACTAAAATACCTTGATGCAGAAAATTGACTGTATCTCAAAAAGTTGAACAGAACTGCCCACACGAGTTCTGCTAGACCTGTAGCAGACTTCGAGACGCTTAAACTGGCGAACAGAAACTGGTATATACCTTTGGCACAAAAGGACGAAATAGCCTGCACAAGCACTGCGATAGTGCGTTCGGAGGCCGAAACGAGCTCAGATCGCGATTTCGGCACCACATAGCGAAGCTGTTTTGATCTCGGAAACACCCTGAGTATGCTCACCAAATTTTGTGCGAATCTGAGACTGCAAACGGAGGAGTGTCGACGGCGCCCTAGAAGAAGCAACGACCTGCTCTGATACCAATTGTTGGAGTTAGACGTCTGCGGAAGCACGCGAACAGCACAAGGAAGAAGAAGAAGCTTGGAGCACAACACACAAGACTGAATGTATTACTAGAGAATGTACAAAGATAAGTAGCCCATTAGGGCAATAGGCGTATATACAAGCCGGGGGAAAAAAACCTCCTAAAGAGGGAAAAAAGTGCCCCGGCGGTCCTAGAGTGTTCACACACATCACTACCTAAATATATCAACAATGCATACACATGCATAGATGACATACACATCCATATACATAAACATATATCACAGAGAGCACATTCATACATATACACATGGATATACACGTGCATACACATATGGGAGAGAATTTTGTCTTAGAAGATAAATCTATGTACAAAACTGTAGGCATACCCCCAAGCTTCATGCTCTTAAAAGAATGTCTTTCCATCTTTATGGTGGGATTTACCTCATATTTCAATTCAATGGGGAGGAATCTATTGTTGTATGCTTATCCAAATGATTCAAAACACCATTTAGCTTTGCAGTTAGTAAATTGATATGCATTTTTGAGCATCATAAATGTGTAGACTACTTATCATACTGGGCTTGAAAATCCTATGTAGAATATAGGAGAAAGTGTGTCATTTACTTTTGGTGCACTAGTGATAGGTGTACTTGCCACTCGAGTTAAATTTCTCTAGAATCAAGTTTGGAATAAAAGTTATTGATGGTTTGCATCTCTTCTGTTGTAAGTACCCAAGGAGGAGATTCATATGTTGTTTCCTATCTATTTTTATATAACATGTCAAGTAGTCTTATATATTCATAAACATAAGATTATACTTTTCTATCACGCTTTTGTCTTTAATGTATAAGCTTATTTGGTATCTTTTTATTACGAATAATAAAAAGATCTCACATAATTTTATATGTTAAAAATGAAATTTGTTCATAGTTAGCATCAGTTTTGTTGTAAGTACTCAAGGAGCAGGTTCATAGGTTGTTTCCTATCAATTTTTATCATAGATTGACTATAACTTTGGTTTTGAGTTTTGATCTTTTAAATCATTTTTTGATGTTGTTGTGTTTTTTAATCCAACAAGATGTTTCCATAATGAGAAACCAACATTCTTGAATATATGCTTAGGATCAAGAGGATGACATATCTTTAACTCTCTCCAATATTCCAAAGAATCCCATATTGATATATTATCTGCTAGTGATGATTTTTTCCTTACCCCTAACCTTCACATTCTCATCATCTTCATCCTCACTGAAGATTTTGAATTCTGGATCTATAAAAAGCTCTTCTATCCATTTCAAATACCAATCCCATAGGTGATTGGTTTTGGATACTTAACTATTTTAATGTTTCCATTAAAATGTATTTCTTTTCCTTTACATCGTAATGGATTATCGGTAGGCAAAAATCATCTATAGGTATTCTATGCACACAAATGTTTGGATCTATTCCTTTTAGATATTTTAATTGTAGGAAAATACATCTCTAAACTCTATGATAGGTTTAATTAAGACCTCTTCTTCTTCTTTTGCCATGTCATCTCTAATTACAATATGGATATCTTCTCCTCCCTATTTGGTTATTACTATCTTTTTTATTTCTTCTTGATTGTCATAGGACTCTCCTTTTTTCTTATCCCTCTGTGGCTTATCACACTTTTTTCTTCCAAAAGGAAGTTTGGCCGAAGCCTTTAATTAATCTTCTCAGGGTTGAATGTATTGAAAGAACAAGTGTAAGCATCAAAGTCATCATTAATCACACATGCACATATACACACACACACACATAAACTCACATACGGACATATACATACACATGCATATATGCACATATACACACACATACACATATATACATACATCCACATAGATACACACATACACATACACACACATATACACATACACATACACATACATATATATACACACACATACACTCACATGCATACATACACACACATGCATACATATGCATATGCATATGCATACATACATACATACATACATACATACATACATGCATGCATGCATGCATACATACATACATACATACATACATACATACATACATACATACATACATACACACACACATGCATACACACACATACACATACACGTACACACACATACAATCATATACATACATATACATACACACATACACATACACATACACACACATATACATACACAAACACACACATACATAAACACACAAATACACATATACACACACATACCATCACATGCATACATACACAAGCATATGCATACATACATACATGCATATACACATACACACACATGCATACATACACATGCATACAATCACATACACATACATACACATACATACACATACACACATATACATACACACATACACATACACATACACACAGCTATACATACACACACATACATACACATACACACAGCTATACATACACACACATACATACATATATACATACGTACATACATACATACATACATACATACATACATACACATACATGCATACACATTCATATGCATACATGCATACACACATACACATACACACATGCATACACACACATACACTCGCATACACACATATGCATACACATGCATACAAACACATACACATACACACACATACACATACACACATGCATACACACATACATGCACATATACATACACACACATGGACACACACACATATTCATATACACACACATACATTCATATGCATACATACAGACATCCATATGCATACATACATGCACATATGCATACACACATATTCACATACACACACATGCATACATGCACAGACATACACACACACACACATAAAGTCACATACAAACATATACATATACACACATAAACATACACATACACATACACATATACATATATACATACACACATATACACACATACATGCACATATACACATGCATACAGACACACACATATGCATATAAAAATACACACACACATAGCCATTTACACATACACTCACATACATACATACATATACATATACATGCATACACACACATACACACACATACACATACACACATAAACATACACACATACACATACAGACACATACACACACATATACATACACACACAGACACATACACATATCCATGCACACACATACACTCACATGCATACACATGCATATGCATACATGGGTACACACATGCATACACATACATACACATACATACATATATGCATACACACACAAACATATACATGTACACATACACACATATGCATATACATGTATACACACATATGCATAATGTATACACACATATGCATATACATGTATACACACATATACACATACACATAAACATACAAATACACATGCATGAATACACATACATGCACAAACACACATACACATGCATATACAAACACATACATGCATACACAACACATGCACATGCACATGCACACACACATACATGCATACACACATACACATGCATACACACATGCACATGCATAAAGACATGCATATCCATACACACATACACAGATATGGTCACATACACATACATGGATACACACATACACATGCATACACACATATACACATACACATGCATACACACATGCACATCCATACACACATACACTCACATACACATACATGGATACACACATATACTCACATACACATACATGGATACACACATACACATACATACACATCACACACATGCACACACACACACACACACATATATATATATATGTATATACATATGTATATACATTATATATATATATATATATATATATATATATATATATATATATATATATATATATATATATATATATATATATATATATATATATATATATATGCGCGGGAGAGAGAGAGAGAGAGAGAGAGAGAGAGAGAGAGAGAGAGAGAGAGAGAGAGAGAGAGAGAGAGAGAGAGAGAGAGAGAGAGAGAGAGAGAGAGAGAGAGAGAGAGAGAGAGAGAGAGAGAGAGAGAGAGAGAGAGAGAGAGAGAGAGAGAGAGAGAGAGAGAGAGAGAGAGAGAGAGAGAGAGAGAGATTTCTGATGCATTTTGTTTTATATGTACATATATTATGGACCTTAATGGAGAGGGAAAGTTGAAACCCACTCTCATAAAGAATCTTATGAGAGGAAAAGTTCTACCTAATTCCTTAGGGGTTATCATGCATGAGTATGCAGACATGCCCAATGAGGAACTAGATTTCGCTATCGAGTCAAGGGCAAGAGGAAGGTTCCTCTACTGCTCCATTCTGCACATAGGTGTATTTTCTTATTAAATTTTATTATTTTTTAATAATATTATAAGATAAATGTTTTTAATATTCTAATTTGTTTATTTTTAGGACACATTCCACCTCCAGATCATGAGAGCACAAAAGAGGTACCTATGGACACATGCATAGGTAGCTTAAGACTAGAGTGTGACATAACCCTGATGGAAGTATGGTTTATATCACGCATGATTTGGAGTTTAAAAAAAGAATCGGAGCTTTATGTGAATCCTACTTGTGATTTGTTCACTTAAAATGGACGTAAATATAAATTTTACATATTAATTGAAATATATATTTTGTGCTTTATTTATATGATCTTTTTTTTGCAGTGATTTTGATGAGAGGCAAAAGTACATACTTAGTTCACTAGAGTTGGAATTGGGCACTGACTAGTTTCAGAAGTGGTGCCTGAAAGGGATGGAGATACTTATGTCATGTCATTGTGACAATGCACGATACACATTTTTTTATTTGTTATATATATATGTATATACCAAAATTGATATATTACACATATAGATAACAAATAAAATATATGCACATCCGATTGTTATGACGATATGACATAAATACCCACATCTCTTTTAGACACCATTTGTGAGACCAACCAATGCCGAATCTTGACTCTAATGAACTAAGTACATACTTTTTGTTTCTCATAAAATTCATTGCAAAAAGAAAGATCATATAAGTAAAATATGAAAAATATGTTTCAAATTGTTTGTAAAATTTATACTTACTCATTTTATGTGAACAAATATGAGGTACAAATCAAATAGAACTCTCATTCTTTTTATGGACTCTACATCATGTTTGATGTATAGCGTACTTCCATCAAGAGATATGTCAAACTCTAGCCCTAAACTACCTATGCATGTTCACATAGGTACCTTTGTTGTGATCTCACAAATTGGAGGTGGCATGTGTCCTAAAAATAAACAAATTAAAATGATTAAAAAATTTATGTTATAATCTTATTTAAAACAATAAATTATAATAAAAAACATAGTTATGAACGGAAGGTTGTCCTTTAGCAAATAGATTGACAAAGGAACCTTCCTCTAGTTGGTGAGTAAGCATCTGTTAGGTATAATCTAATTCCTCATTGGACATGTTTGCATACTCATGAATAACAAACCCTAAAGAATCAAGCAGAACTATTCCTCTAATAAGATTCTGTACGAGAGTAAGTTTCGCTTTGCACTCTTTACTAGCATCCATAGTATATATACATATAGAACAAAGTGGTATATATATATATATATATATATATATATATATATATATATATATATATATATATATATATATATATATATATATATATATATATATATATATATATATATATATATATATATATGCATGTGTGACATATACATGTGCGTGTGTTTGCATGCATCTATGTATATATAATGTGTACGCATGTCTGTATGCATATGTCTGTATGCATATGCATGTGTATGCGATATGTATGTATGTATGTGCATGTGTGAATATGTATATACATGTGTATGTGTGCATACATGTATGCATGTGTGTGTATGCATGGTGTATGTATTAGTATATGCATGCATATATGCATGTGTATATGCACATATATATGTATGCATGTGATTAATGTATGCATGTATGTATGTATGTATGTATGTATGTATGTATGTATGTATGTATGTATGTGCATGTGTGTGTATGCATGCACATGGCATGTATGTATGCATGCATGAATGCATGTGCATGTATGCATGTGTATGCATGTATGTGTATGTATGCATTTGTGTGTGTGGCGCATGTATGTAGTGCATATGTGTGTATGTATATATACATGTGTGTGCATGTGAGTATACATATATATTCATGTGTGTGCATGCAGGTTATGTATGTATGCATGTGTATGTATGTGTGCATATATCTATGTATGCAGGTTTGTATGCATGTGTATATGACGTATGTATGTATGCGTGTGATCTGTATGTCTATATCTGCATGTGTATGTGAATGTATGCATGTCAGTATGTATTCATGTTTATGTAATATGAATATGTATGTGTGTGTATTTGTGTGATATATGCATGCATGCATGTAACCATGTATGTATGCATGTGTCTGTGTGATAAGTATGCATGTACATGCATGTGTGTATGCATGTGTCTGTGTGATATTACGTATGTGCATATGTATGGGATATATGCATGCAAATATATGTGTGTGTGTGTGCATGTATGCATACCTGCATATATGATGCATGTGTCTGTATGTATGTATGTATTTATGTATGCATGCATGTGTGTGCATCTATATGTGTATGTGTATGGATGTGTGTATGTGTATGTGCTTGTGTATGTATATGTATGTGTGTGTGTGTATATGTGTGTATGCATATGTTTATGTGTATGTATGTATGTGTGTGTATATGTACGTCCGTCTGAAATCACTATTTTTTGGTCTTACAATTAGCACTGCTTATCCAATATTTTTGCATGCAATTTGCTAACATTGCTGATTTGTGATGCTATTAGAGACACTACATACCTACAATAGCTTAGCATCGCTCATGCAGCAATCACCCTTCTTTTTTGAAGTGTGTCACTTATGCACCGCTTTGTTTTTGACGTGTCGAATAAGCGATGCTTCCCTTTTTTTTCCAATTGGGGGCATCGTTAAGCCCCCTAATCTGTTGTTGCAATTTTTTTCCTTAATAACTGATAGGTATTCTTAATACTTGGATGCTTTCACTAGGTGCATTATGAAATCTACATAGAACCATGATTATACAAACTCTAGTATTTGGGATTTGTTCTATGCATTAAAAAAGTACAAGAGTCAAGCAATTCACTTAATTTGTTTAGTAAATTTGAGGTTTCAGTTATAAGTACTATTTTGAATATATTAGCTACCACACTATTTTTCCTTTTTCTTTTACCTAATTTCACAATACAACTCTTGACATATTTTGGCCAATCTAGTTTTTTAATTAGCAGAAACTAAGTCAATTTTCGAACCACTCTATATATATTCTTCAATCAAAGATTGTTAGTATATGATCAATGTATACCCTCATGATTGTATGCACATTTTCTAAGGGCCCCATTATGAGGAGAAGCCAAGCGTGCATTACCCTATTGATGGGAATCCCAACTTCCATGTTGGATGAAGGTCATATTGGACCATGTAAAGTATTCTAAGGAAAGGGAGTTATCAAGGTCCCCAATTGTGGGGTTCGAGGCAACAGTGAACAGCCTTGACTGGGGGGGTCCCAGGGGGCTAGCGAGCCCCTGGTGGGGGTCTAGGGGAAGCACCCGGACACGACGGTCAAGAGAATATTCCCTGTCGGAGTCAGAAATCATTTATATTTGTTAGGTCGGTTCAATCGGCCTAAGCCGTGTATGGCAATTACGTGGGCGTTGGCCACCCACGCTCTACCGCCCATGTATACCATCCACGAAAGACCACCCATGATCCTATATATACATGACTTCTACACTACTTGAGATATCGAATTGAGCCAACATCCCTCTACCTTGTATTTCCCTATCTAGAGTATTCTAGATCACCATTTAAGCTCTACCTTGAGAGCGCACAGGTGGACAACGCCATCATCTTTGTACTTCCTGTTAGTAGAAAATTGTTAAAATTCTCCTATATTTGTTATCTCCTCTGCTACTGCTCCTATGTTATATTGCGTAACTATTGTCTTACAAAGACTATATTGACATTGGCTACTACAAAGTAAATTTCTTTATATAGCACATACATTTTCACTTCTGAAGGTAGTATAATATCTATTCTAAATCAATTTGATTCAATTGCATAATTGTTGGTGCTGACTTCAAATATACAGATTTCTTGTGATCAACAATTTATGGAATCAAGTAGAGTTTTCTTGTAATCAACAACTTATAGAATCAATGTAGCTAAATGTTTATTTGACTTTTCCATGTTATCTTTTTTCTTATCCACTCAATTAGATGTCTTATCTTCACTTTTAAAATATGTAAGGGGAACATCAATTTATGGATATCCTTTCATGAATCAACAAGAAAATTCCATAGCTGAATTATAATTTATGGATGATGCTATCATTAAGTACCTTATTCATTGTCCATCCATTCTAATTATTTCATTAGAAATGATATTTCCTAAATAGTTAAAACTTGTGGGCAAAGAATACATACTTGGATTCTTCTCCATGTGGCTTGTTCCATCTTGGGTCATGAAAATCTTAATGAGGTGCTTGGGATGGGTTTCTTTAGTGTGATTGTACAATACTACAATGATGAAAATAACTACGTCATTTTCAAATATGATTTTTATATTGATCTTATAAGATCCAATATAGGATGTTCAATATCGAGACCAAATAACACCATTCTAAACTTCAGAAAGACCACTTTAGGGAAAATTTTAAGTCTTATTTTGACGTAATGATATCTATACTAATTTTATGAAAGAAGCTAGAATATTTTATCAGTGGAATAAACGATCAGCTTAGGGCATTGGAAAGTTAATTTTCAATGTGACAGAATTTAGATATCTATAGTCAATGCACATTTGCATTGGAAGTTCTATATTTCTTATCATTGAGAAAAACTTAACCGATGTCTAACACTCACAACTACTTTAGACTATTGAACCAATTCTATTGCATGATACCTCTAGAAGGCAATAATGTAAAAACTAGTAAAGTGAAAAGGACCTCGAAATTCACATCATAAGAGCTTAGAATGTTTATCTAGACAAGATAAGCCTTCCCTTTTTTCTTTTTCAAACAATACATTTACAAAGAGGAATGAAGATCCTTCTAAAGAATTTTATCAATATTTTTGGTAGCCTTCTTAAAAGAATTGAGGATCACAATACTCCAGATGTTGCATTATCAAACCCCCTTGCATGAAGTAACCTTTGACGCCAAGCCAATGCAAATGCATGAGACACAAGTATGTAAGGATGATAAACAAAAAACCCGTTCGCATAACAACTAGTTCATGAGACACTTGATGATACGATATTTTCAATGGTCACTTGGCTCCCTTGATCAAGTCTCAACATCAAATACAACCCTGCTCCCATGTGCTAGAAAAAAAGGAAAATTCATAACACAGTACTTTCGGTATGGATCTCTTGGTAGATTAATGTAAAATGTTGCACACCTAGCTTGTGGTTGTGGATTACAGAGTGATTGAATCAGTTGTCAAGATTTGATGCGTGCAAATACGAAGCTTATGCTAGAGTTGCTCAAAATCTACGCCTTATGCTCCAAATCACACTCTTGAGAGTGACATTCGAGATGATTATCAATACCAAAGGAGAGAATGTCGATCCTCCTTTTTTTGGTTTGCAGAAGTTTGAGATCCAATCACATACAGAAGAATTTTACAACCCACAGTAAGGGAGGAAGGCATTTTTGCGGGAAGTGGGGGAGAGGACCAAAATGTAATGGAGGTTAACGAACATTTTATCCCCCTAGATTGGGATCCATTGAATGTTCTTCTTGCTCGTGATCAGACCAGGCATCATTGCTCCACCTTATGGTGGATAAATTAAGCAAATCACGAACATCTTTTGAAGCCCATCAGATCTACACCTCTACTTGCTCAAGTCTGGATCGTTATCATTTTCACTTTTAGAACTCAGTCACATACTGGCTCTGCTTCCGACTAAGTCAGGTCCTAATCACCATTCGATTTAACTATGTGAGTCACATCTCCGACCCTGACGTATTACACATTGATACCCATTTCCATATCAGCTACAGCAGTTCAGGTTATCTTCCGATCAACACAGATTTTAGGTTTGGCCCTAAGCACCATTCAAATGGGTTAAACTAAGTAGTTCACGTTACCCACTCTAGCGTATATTGCATATCAATACCATTTCCGTAGTGTCTTCTTTGTAACTGGTACCTCCCCCACATGTCGTCTTTCTCTTTCAGTAAAAGGGCCACCTTTTCAGTCAAGTTACAAAAGATCGGAAATCATATGATTGTCTATATTACAGCCATAGCAGAGGTCTTTCTGTATTTTGAATCAGACAAACGTAAAGAATCGAGCCATGAACCAAAGGCTTTCCCTTGAACGAGGTGCTTCGAATAGTTCTCAAGTTACTAGAATCTCATGGCATATACCTTACCTGAAAGTCCAAAGCTATGTGGAAGCACCTGATGTGAATTTAGGACCAAAAAGATGATCTGCAAACTATCCCGAAAATTTAAACTATTGCAGATCTAATGTGAGCAAGAACATCCTCTCTCTCTTGGTAATTCTACCCCTTCATGTCGAGATGCTGCTGTGAAGCTTGCATTCCAGACATCTAGGGGCTCTGGGGATGTATGAGGAACATGACGGGGATGCTTTTCACGCTTATCACCTTTAAGCTGCTTCAATGCATGCGGCAAAGACGGCATAAGAGCTTCCAAGCACTCTGCAACTGCGTTTGGATTACCAGGCATGTTAATTATCTGCAAGTAAAGCATAAAAAATAAGTAGTTTTCCAAATCTCTTGAACATATATAAACTCCATACAAATGTAATCAATTCTCTTTCGCAAAACTTGTGTCTCTCCCAAGAAGATTCTAGTACTCGAAACCGTAAAGTTAGCCTGAATGCCAATCCATACTTGTGAATTACAATCCTTTTCAAATATCTTTCCCTGAGTGCTTTTCAATAATTTGAAGATATGTGTAAGGCTACATGCGTGGACATCTATGACCAGAAACAAGAAAACTTTTAGTACTTTGGGCTGACTGGTGATTATAAGTAGGTGCATTTGCTATTACAGTGAACACTAACGCTTGCAATTTCAGTCTGAAGAAGATATGTGAAGGATTGTCCCTGGAAGATAGTAATCCAACAGAAAAATCATCCATGGAACTTGCACGTCACAACATGAGGGACGCTGTAATTGATTATTTTACATTGCAAATTTGCAGGTATTTATACAATCAAAAACATTTTCTCAAAGAGCATCAGCCATCAGCATATAATGATGATTTTCAGGTTATATGATTCGAATCATATAGCTGTTGCTCCCCAGATCCATGAACGTGGGAAGACAAACCCAAGCCAGCCATATGAGACCCATCCTATACTGTATATGAAATTATCACAGCATAAACTATTGCCTTTTCATGACATAAATGAAATTAACACATTTAAAGCAGTGTAACTATGAACAGCAGACTAGAACACTGCTAAACATATCATGTGCCTTCAATAATACATGTGTATAGAATGAAGGATAATAAAAATAATAATTACCAGACTGGAATTCCGAATCCCCGCTACAGCACGTGACAAAACTGCTGTGGGTGTAACCTACATTGAGAATACAATGCTAAAGGTTAAAGAATAGAACTGAAAGCACAACCATGCTTTAAAAGAGCTAAGATGATGACAAAATACTCTAGAGGTCCACACCTTGAGACTCTCTAAGAGCATGACCTGTACTAGGCTAGGTGCCTCCTTGTGCAATAATGGTTTAGTTGCCTCAGGAGTTACATCACGTGGTGAGAATCCCGTTCCACCTGCATCATGACTAAACATTAAGTGCCCTGAGAAAGCCCCAAGTTGGTTAAGGTAAGTAAACTGTTAAAACATGAAGACACCAGTTGTGATTATAAGGTCCACTTGATGTTGATCACTCCATGTCTTTATAATCTTCTGAATCTCAGATATGTCATCGTGTACTACGGCAGTAGCAAAGACGGTCACCCCACCAAGCCTCTCTGAGAATTTATTGATTACTTCAACTGCCCTTGGTCCACTAAACAAAAACAAACCAATCAAAATTTTGAGGGCGTACACAAAGACAGCCAAAAAATTTTCTTACACAAAGTATCCATTCTTTATGGCAAACAGCTGTCTGCTACTGCCACATATTAGCATTAGGTGATTTCAAGTTCAAGAATACTGTTTTTACCATTATGCATATATGCAGAAAGCACAGAAAGCATTATGTACTACTTGAGGATGCAAGCATTACCTCAAATATAAAAGACATAGTTGTCAAGGTTTTCACCATTATATACAAAAATCAGTTGAACATTACATATTCTGAATCATTTTATATCAGCGGTGAAGAAAGTTTCAATAACATGCAAAAGAAATCAATAATCAAAGCTCATGACTATGTAATGCCATGATTATAAAATGTGAAGAACAGAACATGATAACGGATGAGAAGCTTATCAGTGTCAATATATACAATGATCAATCCACATACCCATTAGCAGAACATTACTGTCTACATGATTTGTTCCATCCAAACTAGATCGACTCATCAGATTTTCCGTTCTTAGAAGAGACGAGTATCACATTTGCGCACGCGCACACGCACACGCACACGCACGCACGCACACACACACACACACACACACACACACACACACACACACACACACACACACACACACACACACACACACACACACACACGAGTATCATGGTGCATTCAAGAATCAAGAGTCGGGATAAAAAAAAAATCCATAAATGCATTCGTGAAAGCGGAGGTCATTGGAGGCTGGAGTTGAGTTGGACGCGTCTCCTTGGCTATGTGAGGAGTGGATGAGAAGGGGGGGGCTAAAAAAGTGCACAAGCGTGCTTTATACTTCAACAATTTCACTTAGCTGTTGGCTAAGAGAGGGATAAAAGCATGCGAACAAGGATGCTAAGTGTCTAATTCTTAAGAATAAAACGAGTGAAAAGTGAAACTTCCCATACATTCGCATTGAATGTGAAAGTTTTCCTAAAACTTGATCGTACGGGATCTGACATGATTGCACTAGACACATCATATGTGTCCACTCGTACGTAGACAAGTGCAATCATGATAGCATTATAGAATGACATTGCACAAGACAATATGAGGCCTATAGGACCAAATTAGAAACAATGGTGTGAAACTTAAATTGATCACTCAAACTTAACGTGGATGGTTTAGACCTTGCCACATACAAGTAGGTTCTAGTTCATTGAGTAGATGTATGATCTAAGAATGGGAGTAAAGAATGAGGTAGGGTAGTGGTTCCAATTATATAAGGACTAAATCCTGCTGATGCATGTTGTTCATAGAGATGACTATGCCGAATGCATGTGGATGAGATTGAGAACTCTTAAAGAGAGATTTCTCTATGCATCACCTGAAGCGGAGTCTCCTTCTCTATGCTAGATGATGATATGGAAGGCCTCTAAGGTTGGAGCTATCATTGTGCTAAAAGATTTCAATGCCCCAATGACCTCCATGCTCCATTTTATGACGCCTCAAAGGAGACGATGAAAGAGTTGAACATCACATATATGGGTTGCCCAAACACTCTAGGGATGAAAAGTGTAGAGAGTATGAAAGATACTTGGTAGACATGGGATACTTGGCAGCAATGTGGTTAGCAATGGGATCGCAACGGCGTAGGTAATGTGTTGCCAACGTGTTAGCAATAGGTTGAAGTTACAAACACCAAGTTGCGATGAAGTTGCTACGGATCAAAATTTTTGGGATTTTTACTATTTTTAGATTCTAGGTATGCTAAGTGTACATATCCTCTAAATATGCTTGAATATCCTCAAAAAACATAGAAAAATAATATGGTAATGTTTATACATATTACACTTAAGTCATCATCCGTCAAGGCATAGTCCACTTCTATTTGTCAATGGCACATGCGAAATTTTCTATTGTATCTTGAAGCATTATGTGTGACTTCATTAGTACAAGGTCATTGGGTGGAACATTATACTTTGTGAGTCTCATTAAGAACACTTGAAAGGAAAAATCTAATGTTATTCAGTTTAGAGCTCCTTTATACACGTTGAGAGTAGATGATGGAAAGTGCATCTTAATCCATTCACAAGCAAGTGGATTCCATGTTGCATTGGTCAAAACTTTCTCAAGGTTAATGATTAGAAATATTATTGTGTATTGTAATAAATAGATCATTTAACACCAATAAAAGATTTGAAGGTAGGGAAAGAACTTTGGCCTAGCCACAATCCAAACTATAGTAACATGGGATTTTCCTATTTCTTTGTTTGAGGCTTATGCCTATGATTTGAATCACTTCTAGAATAAGCTTCTCCCTATAAGTGAATTTCCATTGAACTAAAAACAAGAAAATTATGTATACATTTGATAAGATTAATAGTCATGATCTTTCATATTTATTAATCATGTGATATACAACAAGTTGACAATCCAAAAACAAGTAATTTGAGGTTAGGAACACTAATAGTTTTGGGCATTAAAAAATTCATTATTTATTTGCAATCGATCTCCTTTTAGTTTTATAATTGGGCTCCAAAGCTTATCTCACTAGAAAGTGAAACCCCATGGGACAAACAATAATATACAACTTCTTTTGTAAATATAGTACTCCCATAGTAACAAATGGAATCTTTGAGTTTGGGTTTGGGTTTGGGTTTGGGTTTGTTTTTTTTTTTTTTTTTTTTTTTTTTTTTGGGTGTACGCAACGACTTGCCAACCTGTTCGCAACGTGGGTTGCTAGCAATGCGTTGTGAAGGGTTAGCAACGCATTGTGTTGCAACTATGCTTGGTAGGCATGGGCATTTCATATAGGATAGCGACACTTAATGGTAAACACATATTCTAAACAATGGTGAGTTTTGCTTTCTTTCAATGTCAACATAGGGCTAACTAAGAATCATCTAAGATTCTGATGACCCTACCCAAGTTTCTTCCCTATAGCTTTTTAATGGTGTATAGCATTGCACTATCAGAAACTGGAAACTCAATCAAAAGTCAAACCCTAATTTTTGCTTTTCAAGTTACTTTTCAGTCATATTAGATCAATGGCTAGGATTTGAAGTTTGAAAAGCATATTGATCCAATCATAGTTGCATTACAATGTGTTGCGAATGCTTTGTAATTTCGCAATGTTGCTACGTTCGCAATGTGTTGCTTTGCATACATTTTTTTTCTTCTAATGTAAAAATACCCATATTTTCCTTGGGACTGATAAGAAAATATTTGAAATCTTGTCCAAAATGTCCAATACATGCAATAGAAAAAACATGGAGTATGAGGAAGACATAAAAAGCTATAAAAGTACAGAGATTGATTGATGTATGATTTTCTTTATGGGCTTTATCGTCTTGAGATAGATTAATATTTCGGATTTCTCAGTTCTCCTTGTAATGCACTTACACATCTTGAACAAAGGCTCTTCCTTGGCCATGGCCCTTCAAAGCAAAGGGTACTCTTCTATGATGATTGATTTGACTATTGACATCACCCCTAATCTTGAATTGTGTGGGGACTAATCTAGACTTGATAATCTATTTATTTATGTCCAAGTCTGTCCTATAATATACTATATATGTATGTTCATATCTATGTAATTACAAATATGCATGTGTATTCATTTATGTATGTAATATGCATGTACGTATGTATCTACTTACATGTATGCATGTATGTATGTATGTGTGCATGTATGTATGTATGTATGTATGTATGTATGTATGTATGTATGTATGTATGTATGTATGTATGTATGTGTGTATGTGTGTATGTGATATATGAATGCATGCATGCATGTATTCATGTATGTATGCATGTATGTATGTATGTATGTATGTATGTATGTATGTACGTATGTATGTATGGATGTATGTATGTATGCATGCATGTATGAATGTATGTATTATACATACGACATGTCACACATCTACTTTTGATTCATAAGATATATATGTGTGGATTTATTTATGTGTAAAAGGATGCACTTCATCATATATTAGCTCTAGGATAAGGGACCAAATTATTAAAGAAAATCCCCCAAAAGAAAAATCACGTTCGCAATGTTTTACCATTGTGGAGGTCCAAATGTTGTTAATGCTTTAGCAACTTGTTGCCTTGGACGTTACTAAAATGTTGCTAACAACTATGGATCCAATGGCTGAGGTTAGACAACCATATTTTAAGCTCTAAAAGCTAATTTGCCTATGAAAAGCATCTTAAAATCTGATAGATGCAAAAAGTTCAATAATGGCATCTTTTACGAGTTTTAGACTAGCTTTTTTCATGCTTTTTGCTATGCTTTTCAAGCTATGCTTAAGGCCATATAAAGGGGGCTTGTTGGCCTCACTATATCATCAATCTTGAAGCTAGCAAGCTTAAGAGCTCTAGAGTTTTGAGCTAGGAGGACTTTTGGAGGAGTATATGCAGATTTAGAGGAGTTTCTGACAGCATTCCTTCTTGTTCTTCACACATACACTTGTGTTTGTTGATTTCGTGAGCATAAGCTTTTTAATTTAGGGTTTTTTTCCAGTGTTGCTTTTGTAGCAGGTTATTACCTACCATTTCAATGCGAGAAAGTGTCATAGCTGCTGCTCAACGTCAGAGAAAACCTAATTTCAGATTAGGGCTTGCTGTAATAACTGTTTTGGACAGTTTACACACCTCATATTGCACATATTCTCTCACGTAATACTCTTTAGGCGCTCTCTCTCTACATTTTGCACCTAGAACCTTTGTTCATTCAACCTATATTCAGTTTTGTATCGTTGAACACATTGTACATTGACAGTTAGTGTTTTATTTAGTGTGCAGTAGCATTCAGCTGCTGCACTTTTACAATTGTCTTCTCTCTATTCTATTGTCATTCATCTCATTTAATTTAGTTAAGGTGTGTTATGTGCTAAGGTCTTAAGTGTTGGAAAATCTTGATTAATCTGTGATTATTGTATGGGCCTACCACACTCCGCACAAGATCGACGGAGACATATCCGATACACAGGTAAAGGAGGTGTCCGGCGCTCAGATCATGGTAAAAAACAGCCGATATGATGAGGAATACAAAGAGTTGAGAGTCCGACTAAAGAGAGGTGTCTTTAGAAGTTACCACTGCCTGGTACCCAAGAAGAACTTGTTTGTATGGAGGAGAAGTCATTCCAGATATATTTGAGTAAGATTTGGTTCAAGCCTGGTAGCTTTTTGAGGATCCCATCCCCACTCCAGCTATTATTTGAGGTTTTAGATCCACAGGCAGCATCTCTACAGATAGTCTCTGAGCAACCACCTATCACAAACCACCCCCCCCAAAAAAAGACAATGCTCACCTGCATATACCTTCTTTATCATGGAGATGATAAACAAGGTCATTGAAAACATGAAGACGGGGAGAGCTTATGGTCATGAGGGATTAGACGCTGACCATACTTTCCCTGCAGAGACCTCCTGAACAGCGTCTATG
Source organism: Ceratopteris richardii (assembly GCA_020310875.1). Classification (NCBI taxonomy): domain Eukaryota; kingdom Viridiplantae; phylum Streptophyta; class Polypodiopsida; order Polypodiales; family Pteridaceae; genus Ceratopteris; species Ceratopteris richardii. The sequence continues at coordinate 14,209,753 of CM035417.1, read as the reverse complement.
TTTAGCTGTGCTATGTGTGAGGGCCTGCCTGAAACTTAGAGCTTATCTACCATTGTACCTATTTTCAAGGCAAGAAACCCTATGGAGCCTTGTTGGAGCTACTGTATTAATTTTGGTAGGTCAAACTTTAGCAACATAATATGCATCCATTCTTGAGCATCAGTTAAGCATATGGGCAGAGAGAGAGGCTGTACAAGCAGCATGACATACATTTTCAGAAGGGATTTCTCTTATGTTGATCACATCTTGGCCCTAGAGGCCACTATTGAAAGGAAACACTGAATTAGGAGACAAATATATTGTAGCTTTGTAGATTTCCACAAAGCTTTTGATACAGTACCTAAAGCCAGATTGATGCAGAGATTATAGGTTGGGTCTACTCACAGAGCTGATACGGGGGATTATGGCCTTTATAAATAAGCGGTGGGGTGGATATGCTCTCAAGAGGGTATATTTACCTTGGTTTATTCAACTATTGGAGTGAAACGAGGGTGTCCTCCATATCCTTCATTATCTGGTATGTCTGTAGACGAGGCTTCCAGTTACATTGAGAGACTAGGTGATAAAAGCAGCACAGCTAACAGAGACACAAGTCCCATTTCTGTCATATGCTGATGGTATTGTGTAGATCCCTTATTCCTCAAAGGGATTGCTGCTCCATTCCAAAGCCTTGTATAAGTTGTACGTATTTGCACATAATAGAGGATTGTCTGTAGACCTTGCGAAAACCAAGATTATGGTGTTTAACTTCACCCCACAATTGGCAAGGAGATCAGCTCCCATTTTTACTTATGGGTAAAACACTGGAGAGTACACAGATGTTTATCCATATTTTACTCATGGGCATGATACTGTGGACTATACAGATGCATATACATATTTGGTGGGCTGGCATTTTCGATGAAGAGAAGAACAGAGAGTAGAATGACCAGAGCATGTGTTTGCAGGTTCAGTTTCATCAACCTCAAGCAAGACTCTGGCTTTTTGATACTTAAGTTATGACCTACGTTGAATGGGGTGCCCTTCTGGATGGATAGATGGATGGATGGATGATGGAGGGGCCCTTGGTGGATAATTTCCTGAATGATTAAAGAATATAAAAATGAAGAATAAAAGAGATGGAGTACATCTCTTGGGTCAAACTAATTTGAAAAATATTAACACAAATATTAGAGAAAATAAAATGGACAGGCATCAGCAACCATCATTTGCATTTCATATGCACGTTTCTCTCTTATGACTTGGGGAAAAAAAACATTCAAATCAAAGGCTCAGCAGCAGCACCTTGTTGGAGAAAAACACTCAATTTTACTGGGAACAAAATCCCTGATCATGTCCATTGTACTGTAAGAAAGGTCAATCTGATCCAGAATCACTTAGGAGTTCAGTCACATGACATGCCTTTAGAACTGTTAAAGAAGATCAACTTGCAACGATTAGTGACCCTATTAGCTGATCATATATACACTTCCTGATTTTCATTACGTGTTTCTTCTGCATGAGCTTTATGATGGCCGTATATTATAAACCTTAGGACATGAAAAATGATGGGAAAGTTTGCTTCAAGATATGAACTTCTCAACAGAAATTTATATTTTTTACATATAAAAGATTAAATTTTAGGCTAATAAACCAACATGCTCCAAAGATATTTTATGCTCACTAAATATATTTCCTTCAACCACAGTTGAAGATGATGTATCAGAAGTAACCTGCGATCAACTCCCTTCTTGGATGCAACTGTATCACTCACGGTTAGAATAGCTACACTTGTATGTCTCATTGCATCATTATTAGCATCGTTGAAAATATATGCTGCACTTCTTTCAGCATTGTGGTGTCCAACTTGCCCAACAGAATCCGACAAGTCTCTCTTTGGATTATGTACATCTCCAATCATTACTGCAGAAATAAGACTACCTTGTGAAATATACCCGCTTCCCTGTGGAACCTCCAATAGTGCATTTGCTGACCTCATACTCAACAGCCGACTGCTTATCTGCTTTCCTGTAGTGGTTGCTAAAAAACTGTACCAAATACATTCTATAAAAATAGTGTTCGCTAGAAGTACATAACCGTTTATTAATAACCCAATGAAATAAGTAGAACTCACCAAGGAGAACCATCAATGCCTTTCTCAGACCACTGCACCAATGCTCCATGGTATGCTGGACGTTGCGGGTCCAATGGCACCTTTTCTTGAAGCATCGCTCTGATTCTGTAAATGTTCAGTTAAAAAAAAAAAGTCACAAGAAACACAAAGAACTAAGAAACATGTATACGTTATATCTTACAAATCCCTCAACCCCTAACACTCAATCCTCCATCCACCAGTCTTAAGCCCACCCTCACTCAGTCAAACAATGAAACCAACAGATCGAACAACCAAGCTACCAGCTGACCTACTGACATCCTGACCAACCAGCGAAACAAGCAACCCAGCAACCGTCCAAGTGACTGACGAACTAGTCATATACAAGTGGAGCAGCAATGCCAATCTGAAGTGCCTTCACTCAACAGCCCCAGACCCCTGACCATGCTAAGTCCAGAAAAAAACAGTATTGACTGTACTGGAGGATCATGTAGTGGAGCAAGAATTCAGCCTTCAGCATGCACCAGTCAATCTCATCCAATGTGTTGGTTATATCACCAGAAAATCCATAATGCTTCCACATGTGCAGGTTAAATCATCTCACACAGTATGACGAAAGAAATGAAGATGCTTGCCAGTTACTCATGTTGTCGAATCAATGAAAGTATGCTCCTCTGGCTATCAACCATTAGAGGTTTATGGCTCCCCACTGATCTACATCTGAGGATTGTACCCCATGCTGCTCCAGGTTTTATATCACATAAACCATCAACCAGCCAATAGGTAGTTTGGGGTGGAAAAAAAAACAACTGTCTCATGCAGCCATCATGAATAATCTAGTAACATAAATAAATGCAGTAGATATAAAAACTTTATTAGAGCAAGGGATCGTCATCTGAGGATTGTACCCCATGCTGCTCCAGTATTTATACCACATAAACGATCAACCAGCCAATAGGTAGTTTGGGGTGAAAAATAAAACAACTATTTTATGCAGCCATCATGAATAATCTAGTAACATAAATAAATGCAGTAGATATAGAAACTTCATTAGAGCAAGGGATCGTCATCAAAGGAAAGACTTAAAGGATTTGAACATTTTTTTCTCAAAGGCACTTGCAGCCTGTATATGGTGCAGATTCCAGAACATAGAACTTAGTACATCACTCAATGTGTATGTATTATACATGAATATATGCTACATACATATCACTTCCTTCAATATAAGCAAAACCTAAAACTAATTTCTGAAACAGGATATGTCACACCTCAGAGATTCCAACCATCAGACATGCACATAGTTGGAAGGATTTAGTCCATAATGTGGAACATTCAACTTAAATTTGGGGATCATTAATATGGAGCCAATATTATATGCATCTAACATATAGGTTTCAACTTGTTACTTGACATTAGGTGCTAGTATGTAGTGTAACAATGGTTGTTCCACACAGGAAACATACGTCCATACCATACGGGTATGGAAGTATGGAACAACTATGGTTCACAGCACCATGTTGTTCCACACATGACCCAACTTTTATGCATAAAAGGACTGAATAAGAAAACATAAAATAGACAATAAAAAACCTCTCAATAACATATCACTTTTGGGCTTTTCCGATATGTAATGCTAAAGAAAAAAGTCAAGTATGTGAAGTATGAAACGAGGATGGAAGAAGTATGGCAAAGGAATCATACAGGTCCGGTAACAACCATGAGTGTAACTGTGTACTATAGATGCAAGTTCAAATTCACCACCAAAGTAATCGATCAGAGCATAAAAACACAGAGGAACAAAGAGCACTCAAGCTCAAACATTGATGAACAAGATCAGAAGACACTTTGAGCAAAGCTACCAAAGCAGCTTGCAGCCCTATTTCATCCCAGAAAGAGTACTCTTGAGAATGGAGAAAATTGGCTTATGTACTCCTATATTTTCAATTGTCTTTCTGTTAGATCCCTCCAGCATCAGCCATGCAACACATGGACAGAAGCCATACTCACAAGCATAGAAAGATGGACATCAGACTCACCTCCCAGCCATAGGGTCCACAACAACCCACTCCCGAACTTGGGAGCCTACAGCCAAGCAGGCGGCAACCCTCTCAAGGGCATGGTCTCCCATACAACCATACCCACACCATACAGGTGTGTGGAGGACTCCATCACAGGCCACGAGTCCAAGAGCTTCATGAGAGGAATGAATAACAAGTGATCGCATGGGTTCTATTCGTATTTTTGAGGAGGTGGTCCTGCTCACACTTGGGTGAACACTCCACACTTGGCCTAACAACTTAACCACACGTGCCCATCATTGATGTCGTCTGGATCTGGGGACGTAACACTTCCCCCCTTATTTTGAATTGCTGTCCTCATCGATTTCCTCAGCTAAAATTGGGGAACTGATCGTTCAACATCCTAGCTGACTCCCCAAGTCATAGAGACTCATGCGCATGCTCTCACTCAATCAATGTCCTCAATAAGCCCTACGAGGCTTCCTAGTGAGCTGATCAGAACGATCACAGCCCTCGTGGAACAACATGGGTAAATCCTCCAAGCTCCCCGGTCTACTAAGGTGTCACTTGACCATCTTCCGTGAACTACTTTCCTAAACAGCTCATGTACTATACAAGCATTGTGACCCTTCCACGGAAGATCGAGCTCAATGGCTACCCTTGGAATCTCTAACCAACCCATCTCCTATTGATGCATCACCAAATGATCCTGCATCAACGGCTATTCCAAGTAGCTTATGTGCAATACTCGAGGAAAACCTAGCTCATAGGATTTCCAAGTTATTATCCTTGTGATCATCAAAGATCACAGCCCTTGGAAGATAACTACCTAAACTTGTCAATTTTGGCACGTTAGGTTAACCTAAGATAAACCCCCATCCTGTCATCATGAAGATCACAAGGCCAACGGAGTAGGATAACCTGAAGATAACATAGTGCTAGGCTGTCTTCTAACAAGACAACAAAGTGCAAGGTCAACTTTGTGCTCTCTCTTCTCCATCTGGCAAAAAACCAGATTGTTGGAGTTAGACGTCTGCGGAAGCACGCGAACAGCACAAGGAAGAAGAAGAAGCTTGGAGCACAACACACAAGACTAAATGTATTACTAGAGAGTGTACAAAGATAAGTAGCCCATTAGGGCAATAGGCGTATATACAAGCCGGGGGAAAAAACCTCCTAAAGAGGGAAAAAAGTGCCCAGGCGGTCCTAGAGTGTTCACACACATCACTACCTAAATATATCAATAAATCCCCCATGGGAGTGATGCGGTGAACAAGGAGCTTGCACTCATGTATAAGGAAGTGCCAAGCTATATGGAAATCACTCCACGAAAGGAAGTAAGCCCAAAGCTTTGAGGAAAGCTTCAAACTTCTCCCTAGGCAGAGCCTTCGTGAAAAGGTCTGCAATGTTCTCCTGCGTGGGCACATATGCCAAGCTGATCTCCCCGGCAGAGAACCTCTCCCTGACATAATGATAATGCACCTCAATGTGCTTAGTGCGAGCATGGAACAGAGGGTTCCTCGCAACTTCCAATGCACTCTGATTGTCAGTGAAGATGGTGGTGGCAGAGGACTGACCAACACCCAAATCAACCATAAGGCGTATGAGCCACACACACTCAACAATAGCTGTGAAAGCTTCCCTATACTCAGCCTCACAACTGAAAGTGGCCACAATAGGCTCCTTCTTACTCAACCAAGATATACATGAGCTACCAAGCATGAAGCAAAAGCCACTAGTGGACACACGAGTGCCATAGCAACCAACCCAGTCGGAGTCAGAAAAAGCATGCAAATCTGGCGGTAGTGATCCCCCCTTGGGATAAAACAACCCAAGTAGCCGAGTACCACTCAACTAGCGAAAGATGCGCTTAACCGCCGCCAATGCTTGACACCTGGGCAATGCATAAACCTGCTAATCTGTGAGACAGCAAACTGAATATCTGGCCGAGTAATGCATAAGTGAATAGGCATCCAACATCCTGCTGATAGAGGACAACATCAAATGCATCTCCAGCATCATGAAGACTCAATCGTAAACCTGTCTCCATAGGAGTGGCAATAGGCTTACAGTCTTCAAGGCCAAAACGCTACAATAATGTGTCAATATATTTCGTTTGACACAAAGCCAATCCACCATCAACATGCATAAACTGAATGCCCAAATAGTGATGCAAATGCCCCAAATCAGACATCTCAAATAAGGCATGCAAATCAGCCTTAAAATCAGCAATATGCTTCTCAATAGGACCAGTGAGCAGCATGTCATCAACATAGACAACAATGATCAGAAGCACATCATTAGCACGCTTTACATATAAGGTGCTCTCAGTTGGACTGTTCACAAAACCATGTGCAATCAGATAGGCATGTATCTTCTCATACCAAGCACGTGGTGCTTGCTTTAAACCATATAATGCCTTCTTTAACCTGCACACCTGGTTTTCATGCCCTTTCTGCACAAAACCACGGGGCTCAAAAACATACACTCCTTCATGCAAGTCACCATTCAAAAATGTTGTTTTAATGTCCAACTGATGTACATTCCAACCATGATGGGCTGCAAGTGCACAGATGCTCCGAACAGTAGTCATACGACATGTGGGTGCAAAGGTCTCATCAAAATCAATGCCTCTTTCCTGTGCATAACCCTTTGCAACAAGCCTAGCCTTATACCTGTCAACTGTACCATCATGTTTACACTTCAGCTTGTATACCCACTTAGTACCAATGGCTTTCTTGCCGGGAGACAAGTCACATAAAGACCAAGTATCATTCTTCATTATAGCATCATATGCAGATTGCATAGCGGCCATCCAATTTTCTGAATTGTGTGCTTCATCAAAAGAAACAGGCTCATTCTCATCACAGAGACTAGATGCAGCCATAGCATAGCAATCTGATGCAAAGGAGGCACTATGAGAGCCTGAACGAGTACGATATGACAAAGGTGCATCTAATTTGCTGTCACGCAAAGTCTGCACCAGCCATTTTGGCATAGTTTTTGCCTCCTCAATATCACTCTCGTTAACAAGTGCATCATATAAATCTGCATCAGAAATGGGATGATTTGCATCATTACATGAAACCTGCAAAGGCTGAGAAGTTGCCTCATTAAGACCAGCAGTATACTGTCCACCTGTAAAAAGAGGCATCAAAGTATCATACATGTCTTTGGACCTAACAGATGTCTCCTTAGTACATGAAAGCAATGGCTGAATAGCATCTTCCACAAAAACAACATCACGGCTAACCAGAATGCGTTTAGTCTGTGGATGATACAGACGATACAGTTGATAGCCTTTACTTTCAGAACTGTACCCAACAAAAATACATTTTACTGCCTTATCATCCAATTTTCTGCGATGTTGTTCAGGCACTAGTGCATATGCAAAACAACCAAAAACCCACATATGAGCAACAGATGGCTTGCGATCATGTCAAGCCTCATATGGAGTGATAGACTGCAGCGCTTTAGTGGAACACCTGTTAAGTACATATGCTGCACACATGACAACCTCAAGCCAGAAACTATGTGGTAAAGCCTGACTCTTGACCATACACCTCGCCATCTCCATGAGTGACCTGTTCTTCCGTTCAGCAACTCCATTCTGTTGAGGTGTATACGGCACTGTGCACTGGTGTTTTATCCCACGTTCATCCAGAAATGCATTAAAATCAGAAGACATATATTCCCCCCCTCAATCAGAACGGAGGGTGCCCATTTTACATCCTGACAGATTTTCAGCCAAAACCAAAAACTGTTTGAAGCACAAAAACACTTCGGACTTTGCCATCAATGGATATACCCATGCACGCCTGGAAAAATCATCAATGAAAGTCACGAAGTAAAAATAGTTTCCAAAAGAAGATGTCTGCAGAGGACCATAGACATCACTATGTCCAAATTGCAATTTCTGCGTAGCCCGAACTGAACCATCTTTTGGAAAGGAGGAATGCTGCATTTTGCCTAAAATACAGCCTTCACATACATGTTTTCCAAGTGCCTCAAGCTTGGGCAAAGAAGACACCATATCAGATTTCTGCAGGCGTAGCAAACTAGCAAAATTTAGATGACCAAAGCATGCATGCCAAAGCTTTGCATCTGACATAGCCTGAGAATCATGAACTGCACATGCCGAATCATTCACAGATCTTTCATAGTCTATGAGCTTATACAACCCACGACGTAAAATGCAAGAAGCAATAATAACATCGCCATTTGACAGATCATGAACTGTACATCTGTCATCAACAAATTTCACAACCAAGCCAATCTTGGCTAATGCACAAACTGATAACATATTCTTCTTGATCCCTGGCACAAATAAAGCATCTGACAAGGTGAAAGAACTACCATTAGCAGTAGTCAGAATGATCTTACCAACTCCCATAACAGGATAAGAGGAGTTGTTGGCGCATGTGACAGTATCCCCTGTAGGGGCAGGCTAGAGTGAAGAGAAGAAACTGCGCTGCGAGGTAATATGTTTGGTCGCCCCACTATCAAAGCACCAAACATCTGAGTCCACTACAGATATGCACTGCTCATGAGAAGATGGGTGAAAACTGCAAATAGTAGTAAACGCCCATTCTTCTTCCTGCACAAGATTAGCAGACTATTTTTGGTGTAGAGGCTTCTGCAACAACCACTCCAACCTCCTTTTTCTTTGCCTCTTTTGCAGCCAGTTTAGGACAATTCTTTATGATATGATCATTCCCTTTACAATACTTGCAAAATAATTTCTGCTTTTCTGATTTCTTCTCATCTTTATCCTGGTTCTTCAAATGTGCAACATTTGCAGATTTCTGCTTACTAGTAGAAGAGCTCCATTTTCCTTTGCCCTTCTGACTAGCCAGGAAAGCTTGATCTGCAACACGCATAATGGACCTATTCTGTCTGGACTGATCTTCCTATAACAGAACAGAGACTAACTCCTCAAATGACAAGGCATTTGGATTGCCTTTCATCATTAATCGAAGAGTAGAAGCAAAACTCTGATATGAATCTAGAAGACCATTCAGAACGGTATGCACAAGTGAGCTATCTGGTATAACCTCATCAGCAGAAATCAACTGTTCCTTGAAGTCTTTGATCTTTGTTAGAAAATTATCCATAGAATCACCTTCATTCATGTGCTCACTCTCCAACTGTTTTCGGAGGTAAGCAACACAAGCCTCATTCCTAACCTGGTACAATGTGGTAAGTGTATCCCAAGCATCCTTTGCTGTTTTGCAAGAGCGAATGTGAGGAATAATAGCACGTTTGACAGACAAAGCTATCAATGCATGTGCTTGAGCATCTCTGCCATCCCAACGAATTTGCTCTGCAGTATGTGCAACAGAAACAGAAGCACGAACAAGAATCTGCAGATTATCACCTTCAACACCATCTCCATCAGCTTCAGCACCTGTATTTGCAGTGCCTGTAGTTGCAGGTGTAATAAGACGTGTTTCAACACCCTGTACAATGTTCCACAGTCCTTTTGCAACCAATACATCTCGCATCATATAAGCCCATAATGGGTAGTTGGTACCATCCAACCTATCCTCAACAACCAACATACGGAATACATCACTGCTTTCAGCCATGGCCGGTGACTAAAATACCTTGATGCAGAAAATTGACTGTATCTCAAAAAGTTGAACGGAAATGCCCATACGAGTTCTGCTAAACCTGTAGCAGACTTCGAGACGCTTATATTGGCGAATCGAAACAGATATATACCTTTGGCACAAAAAGACGAAATAGCCTACACAAGCGCTGCGATAGTGCGTTCAAAGGCCGAAACAAGCTCAGATCGCAATTTCGGCACCACAGAGCGAAGCCGTTTTGATCTTTGAAACACCCTGAGTATGCTCACCAAATTTCATGCGAATCTGAGACTGCAACCAGAGGAGTGTCGACGACGCCCTAGATGAAGCGGAGACCTGCTTTGATACCAATTGTTGGAGTTAGACGTCTGCCGAAGCACGCGAACAGCACAAGGAAGAAGAAGAAGCTTGGAGCAAAACACACAAGACTGAATGTATTACTAGAGAATGTACCTAAGAAGAGGTCCCGATCATGCTCTCCGACATGGCCTCCACAGTCACCAACGTGTACTTCATCCATTCCCCTCGGAATGAAGTCTATACACAAGTTTTTCCATACATGGGAAATCCCCCATCAGGTGTTGCTAGATCGTTATCAAGTGCCCTTTGGTAAAGCATGCTACACAGGTAGTAATTCCTTGAGAAGCGGAGCATCCAACTCATTAGCTCACCAAATGAAACCGAAAATGCCGACCCATGTGTAGATCAATTTCTTGATCTATATGCTCAATGTGGTGTGTCCTCTTAAGTGCAATATGCCAAGTGGGTTGCAATTTGAAGCCTCAGTAGGTAAGAAAAAAAATAGCATATACAATGACACAATGAAATGAGAGAAAGAAGCTGAAATTATGAGTATAACAGATCAAAAGAGGATTATACAAACTTTGGGCAATCAGTAGGAGACATAAGCATACATCTTCACTCTTAAGTGCTTGACTTCGATTCTCTAAACATACATGCTCAAAACTCTAGCTCAAGAGAAGATTGGCCAATCACTGCTTGCCCACTACTCACTTAGAGTGCCAAGCTAGCTGATTCCAATTCTACCAAGTGAAGCACTAGTGGTAAGCTAAGAGCTCTACACACACAAAAGGAAGGCAAAGCTTCAGTTGTGCATTCCTTCCTCGAGTCTCTCTCTAAGCTTGTTCTTTGTTGAAGGAGAGGTCTACTTATATAGTTTTCCTGGAAGTGAAAGATAGCAAAAGGGGACAAAATTAGTTTCTTCTCTATGACAATTTTAGTACTCTGGAAACTTCTTTCTTGGTCCACTTTTCTTGCGCCATCACTATCTTCCAAATTCTGGTATTCGGCGCCGTCCACCGTCCATGAGTTCTCCGCGTGCAAGTGGCTGAAAACTCAGACCATATGGAGATCTGGAAAATTTGGTCGCTTTTTCAAGTGGAAAAGTAGACTAAATCAAAAGTACACCATTTTCCTAAAAAATAGACTACTTTTGAAGTAAGTAGACTAATTTCATAAAATTGGTGAACTTTTGAGATAAGTAAACTAACTTGTAAAAGTTGACTTAAAAAGATAGACTACTTTGAGAAATTGGTGAACTTAGGAATTTAGACTAAGTCTTAGAGAATTGGTGAACTGGGAAAATTAGACAACTTAGGAAATTGGTGAAATGGGAAAATAGGCAACTTAGGAAATTGGTGAAATGGGAAATTAGGCAACTTGGGAAAATAGGTGAAATGGGAAATTAGGAAACTTGGGAAAATAGGCAACTTGGGAAAATAGGTGAAATGGGAAATTAGACAACTTGGGAAAATAGGTGAAATGGGAAATTAGGAGACTTTGGAAAATAGGTGAAACGGGAAATTAGACAACTTGGGAAAATAGGTGAAATGGGAAATTAGGAGACTTGCGAAAATAGGTGAAATGGGAAATTAGTGAAGTAGGAAATTGGAAATTCTGCCTTCCTCATGAACTCATGAGCTGCATCCCCTCTTCTCCATTTTCTTGCTCTTCGCTTCTTTTGCTTCTCCTCTTGCTTGAAATCGAGGTAACTTGCCTTTTACTTGGCTTCTGCCTCTTGAAAAGCAAAACATAAAATACATTATTTTAAGGGTGTATCAAAGTACCCTGCTACAGGTTGCCCACCACTTGGACATTCTCCGTCCTCGGAGAAAAATGAGACCTTTTTTCCTCCCTTCTTTTTTTTCCTTTTTTTTTTTCTCCTCTTTCGTTCTTCATATTAATGGTTGGTTTGGTTACTCGATTTGAATATGTCCTTATGATGTACCATAATTGCCCATTGATGGTGTAGCTCTTTGACTAGGAAGAGGAGGAGATGGAGGAAATACACAGTAGGTAATTCACAGCTGAACGATTCCTAATTAAAGTGACTGCCATTAGCTGCTCCTGCCGATCGACTTTGCCTGCTTAGTCTACTTAGAAGAAATCCAAAACAACCGACTTGCTGCTGATCTCATCCTTGAAGCTGTCCTCATCGAATGGTAGCATTCCGATTGGGGCTGAACTTTAGCTCTTGAAGAAAGAGATTTCATTGCACACTGCCCTCCATGGACTCAAAAAATCGGCTCAATTCTTGCAAAAAGTCGACTCAAAAGTTGCCTAAAAGAAATGACCAAAAAATAACCTAACTAGACCCCAAAATTTAGACCAAAACAAGTCGACTAAGAAAATTTTGACTTAAAAAAAAAAAAAAAAAAAAAAAGACTAAAATTTAAACCCAAATGACTAAAAAGTTTAGACTAAAAAAAACAACCTAAATCGGCTCAAAAATTTGACTAAAAAAGAATCGACTAAAAAATTTAGACTAAAAAATTAACTTAAAAAAAATTTGACAAAAAAAAAATTGACTAAAATTTTTTTTGACTAAAATTCAAACTAAAGTCGACTTAGCAAAAATTTAGACTAAAAATTTGACTAAAAACAAATTGATTAAAAAGTTTAGACCAAAAAAATTTAGACCAAGAGAAATAGACTTTTGGTTGGTTTTCGGTCTTTCCCCTTTTTTTTTTTGGGTGCTTTTCTTTGTTTTGAATGGCAAGGCATAATCTACTTATTCCCATCAAGATAGTTGGTTACATAGTAAAGGAATTTGGGTTCCTTCAAGAGTGGAGAGACGTACCGACTCGGAAGGATCTCTGTTACCTTGTAAGGACCTGTCCATCCGATGGATAACTTCTTTTCTTTCTTGTTGTACAAGCTTGGTTGATATAGCAGGACCAACGATCCTTCCTTGATTTCTGTCTTCCACAGATTTCTGTCGTGCCATGCTTTCCGCTTCATCTGCTCTTTCTTGAGAGTTGAGTCTGTTATCGTTCTCTTTTCCTCCAGTTCATGTAATCTGTTCATACTGATGTTACTTATGCCTTGCAAATTATCAATCCTTGGTGGTCCCACTCTGCTTGATCCTTGAATGCCGTCCCGTACACCCATACCACACCTAGGTAGGTAGTGCCCCATGTCAAGGGATGGAGATAGCACATTTTCCTGAAGAGAGAGATGAGTACCTTGTTGGTGCTTTCCGCTTGACCATTGGCTCGTGGGTAATATGCACATGATCTTTTGTGGAAATTTTTGTACTTCATAAATATTTCAGTTAGGGTTTTGTTGATAAAATGAGATCCTTGGTCACTTGTAACTTCAATTGGACAGCCATACCTATAGAAAATATTTTCATACAAGAAAGAGGCTACCGTATGAGAAGTGCAATCTTTTGTCGCAAGAACTTATGCTCATTTGGTAGCGTAATCAGTGGCCACCAACAAGTACTTCACATTCAGGGGAGAAGTGATGGGATAGATTGGCCCCACAAAATCTAATCCCCATTTTTCAAATGGTCTCCATGATAAAGAAATTTGCAAGGGTTGGTTGTTGAGCTTACTTGGTTTTGGTGCACAACGTTGGCAAGTGTCGCATGTCTTTGCATATTCTGTTGCATCTCGAAAAAGATAGGGCCACCATAATCCTCCATGTAAAATTCGATGTGATGTTATGTGACGTGGATAATGGCATGCAGCTGTTCCTCCATGGGCTTCTTCTGCTATCTGTTGTACTTCATGTGGTAGGACGCATCTCCTATAGATCCCATCATATCCTACTCGGAAAAGAGTATTTTGAACGATTGAAAAATTCTTACTTTTTAGGAGCAATCTTCTTCGTTCGAGTGGTGTGAGATTAGGTGGGCAAGTTCCCGTGGTTAACAAATGATGAACATCCTGATACCAAGTAGGGTAAGTGCTTACTTGAAACAAAGATTGATCTGGGAGGTTGTCTTCTATGCCCGTATCTGGTTTCGGATGTCTTTTAATCCTTGAGAGGTGGTCTGCCAGGACATGGTGCTCCCCCGGTCGTTGAACTAATTCGAAGTTGAATTCTGGAATAAGAGTAGCAACCTCCAAACTCTTCCATAGATGTTTGGCTTCTTTAGCAAATATTTGATTACTAGATGATCGGTGATGACCATGAAGTGAATTCCCAACAAATAATGATGGAACTTCTTGAGGGCGAAAACAATAGCGAGTGCTTCTCTTTCAGTAGTACTATAGTTCCGCTCTGCTTTAGTTAAAATTCTGCTAGCATAGTAAATGGGTCGATCAAGTTTATGTTCTTTGCTAGGTTGTGTGAGTATGGCTCCTACCACTATAGAACTTGCATCCACATGAACGTGGACGGTAGCATTCCAATCTCGCTACTAAAATAGGTGCACTGATAAGTTTGGCTTTTAGAAGGGTGAATGCATTGTCCTCTACTTCAATCCACTGAAAGGGTACCGTTTTGCTAACGAGCATAGAGAGAGGCTTAGTTATCTCAGCATACATTTTTATGAACTTGCGGTGATAGCCGGTATGTCCTAAGAAACTATGGATTTCTTTTGCATTAATTGGTTTGGGCATATGAAGTATTGCTTTGATTTTGTCAGGATCGGGAGCCATACCTTTTGCTGAGACTATGTGACCCAAGAGTGTTCCTTCTGTCACCAAAAAGTGACATTTGTTTGGATTGAGTTTCAATTTGGCTTCTCTGCAAGCACTAAAAACCTGTTCCAATTGACAAAGATGATTAGTGAGAACTGACAAAGATGATTAGTGAGAACTGTTGGAGATAGACGTCTCCGGAAGCACGCGAACAGCACAAGGAAGAAGAAGAAGCTTGGAGCACAAACACACAATACTGAATGTATTACTAGAGAATGTACAAAGATAAGTAGCCCATTAGGGCAATAGGCGTATATACAAGCCGGGGGAAAAAAACCTCCTAAAGAGGGAGAAAAATGCCCCGGTGGTCCTAGAGTGTTCACACACATCACTACCTAAATATATCAACAAATCCCCCCTGGGAGTGATGCGGTGAACAAGGAGCTGGCACTCATGTATAAGGAAGTGCCAAGCTATGTGGAAATCACTCCACAAAAGGAAGTAAGCCCAAAGCTTTGCGGAAAGCTTCAAACTTCTCCCTAGGCAGAGCCTTCGTGAAAAGGTCTTCAATGTTCTCCTGCGTGGGCACATATGCCAAGTTGATCTCCCCCGCAGAGAACCTCTCCCTCACATAGTGATAATGCACCTCAATGTGCTTAGTGCGAGCATGGAACACAGGGTTCCTCGCAACTGCCAATGCGCTCTGACTGTCAGTGAAGATGGTGGTGGCAGAAGATTGGCCAACACCCAAATCAGCCATAAGGCGTCTGAGCCACACACATTCAACAGTCGCTGTGAAAGCTTCCCTATACTCAGCCTCACAACTAGCCTCACAACTGGAAGTGGCCACAGTAGGCTGCTTCTTTCTCAACCAAGATATACATGAGCTACCAAGCATGAAGCAAAAACCACTGGTGGACACACGAGTGTCATAGCAACCAGCCCAATCTGAGTCAGAAAAAGCATGCAACTCTAGCGGTAGTGATCCCCCCTTGGGATAAAACAACCCAAGTAGCCGAGTACCACTCAAGTAGCGAAAGATGCGGTTAACCGCTTTCCAATGCGTGACTTCTGGGCAATGCATAAACCTGCTCATCTGTGAGACAGCAAATTGAATATCTGACCGAGTAATGCATAAGTAAATCAAGCATCCAACAGCCTGTTGATAGAGTACAGCATCAAATGCATCTCCAGCATCATGAAGACTCAATCGTAAACGTGTCTCCATAGGAGTGGCAATAGGCTTACAGTCTTCAAGGCCAAAACGCTGCAATAATGTGTCCATATATTTCGTTTGACACAAAGCCATTCCACCATCAACTTGCATAAACTGAATGCCCAAATAGTGATGCAAATGCCCCAAATCAGACATCTCAAATGAGGCATGCAAATCAGCCTTAAAATCAGCAATATGTGTCTCAATAGGTGTCATCAACATAGACAACAATGACCAGAAGCACATGATTAGCACGTTTAACATATAAGGTGCTTTCAGTTGGACTGTTCTCAAAACCATGTGCAATCAAATAGGCATGTATCTTCTCATACCAAGCACGTGGTGCTTTCTTTAAACCATATAATGCCTTCTTTAACCTGCAAACCTGGTTTTCATGCCCTTTGTGCACAAAGCCACGGGGCTGAAAAACATACACTTCTTCATGCAAGTCACCATTCAGAAATGTTGTTTTAATGTCCAATTGATGTACATTCCAACCATGATGGGCTGCAAGTGCACAAATGCTCCGAACAGTAGTCATACGGCATGTAGGTGCAAAGGTCTCATCAAAATCAATGCCTCTTTCCTGTGCATAACCCTTTGCAACAAGCCTAGCCTTATACCTGTCAACTGTACCATCAGGTTTACGCTTTAGCTTGTATACCCACTTAGTGCCAATGGCCTTCTTGCCAAGAGGCAAGTCACATAAAGACCATGTACCATTCTTCATTATAGCATCATATTCAGATTGCATAGCAACCATCCAATTTTCTGAATCTTGTGCTTCATCAAAAGAAATAGGCTCATTCTCATCACAGAGACTAGATGCAGCCATAGCATAGCAATCTGATGCAAAGGAGGCACTATGAGAGCCTGAACGAGTACGATATGACAAAGGTGCATCTAATTTGCTGTCACGCAAAGTCTGCACCAGCCATTTTGGCATAGTTTTTGCCTGCTCAATATCAGCTCTCTCATCAACAAGTGCATCATGTAAATCTGCATCAGAAATGGAATGATATGCATCATCATATGAAACCTGCAAAGGCTGAGAAGTTGCCTCATTAGGACCAGCACTAGCCTGTCCACCTGTAAAAAGAGGCATCAAAGTATCATACATGTCTTTGGAGCTAACAGATGTCTCCTTAGTACATGAAAGCAATGGCTGAATAGCATCTTCCACAAAGACAACATCACGGCTAACCAGAATGCGTTTAATCTCTGGATGATAAAGATGATAGCCTTTACTTTCAGAACTGAACTGTACCCAACAAAAATACATTTTACTGCCTTATCATCCAATTTTCTGCTTGTTCAGGCACTAATGCATATGCCAAACAACCAAAAACACGCAGACGAGCAACAGATGGCTTGCGGTCATGCCAAGCCTCATATGGAGTGATAGACTGCAACGCTTTAGTGGGACACCTGTTCAGTACATATGTTGCACACATGACAGCCTCAAGCCAGAAACTATGTGGTAAAGCCTGACTTTTGACCATGCACCTCGCCATCTCCATGAGTGACCTGTTCTTTCGTTCAGCAACTCCATTCTGTTGAGGTGTATACGGCAGTGTACACTGGTGTTTTATCCCACGTTCAGCCAGAAATGCATTAAAATCTGAAGACATATATTCCCCCCCTCGATCAGAATGGAGGGTGCCCATTTTACATGCTGACAGATTTTCAGCCAAAACCAAAAACTGTTTGAAGCACATGAACACTTCGGACTTTGCTTTGAGTGGATATACCCATGCATGCTTGGAAAAATCATCAATGAAAGTCACGAAGTAAAGGTAATTTCCAAAAGAGGGTGTCTACATAGGACCACAGACATCACTATGTACAAGCTACAATTTCTGCGTAGCCCGAACTGAACCATCTTTTGGAAAGGAAGAACGCTGCATTTTGCCCAAAATACAGCCTTCACAAACATGTTTTCCAGGTGCCTCAAGTTTGGGGAGAGGACACCGTTCAGATTTCTGCAGGCGTAACAAACTAGCAAAATTCAGATGACCAAAGCGTGCATGCCAAAGCTTTGCATCTGACATAGCCTGAGAATCATGAACTGCACATGCCGAATCATTCACAGATCTTTCATAGTCTATGAGCTTATACAGCCCACGACATAAAATGCCACCCCAAGAGTTTCTACCTGTTGAGACTCCCCTTCACAAATAGATATGCCATAACATGGAAAGGCTTCTATCCATTCCAAAAGATCTTGGTCATCGTCTATTTCAATTTCGTTACATGCTTCTACGATAGGGATGTGTTCTTCAAGAATAGAGAAAGAATGGGCATTACCTCCATGAGACCCTCTCTGATCTAAATGTACTTGTTTCTTCACTTGCCCTGGTAGGTTAACCAGTATGGTATCATTTCCCCAATCATGCATGGCTTGAATGTGCCTTAGCCATGGCCTCCCTATGAGTAGAGAAAGCCTCCATTGACCTGCGATAGATTTAACACCACAAAATCTAAAAAGAAGGTCAGCCCGTCCATCTCTACCGGTACCTTTTCTACAATACCAAGAGGTTTAACTCGACTTTGGTCAGCCAAGGTTATTGTGAACTTTGCTTCACCTAAAAGTTGGAGTCCGTGTTTTAAGGGTAAAATCTGGCATGAGATTTATGCCCGAACCTCCATCGATTATTACTCCATTTATAGTTATTCCATGTATAGTGACTGATAGACATGGACTTCTCAAGTCGGTCAGAGAGTTGGTTGATACCTTTGTGAAATTCTCGAAAATTGAAGCTTCATCAGGTTCGTGGGAGTGTGCCCACCACTTATTGCAAGGATTATCGGAGGAGAAAAAATCGTCCAAATTGCCAAGGGACTTCACACATATTCGGGTCCTCTTTCTCAGATAAGTGCCATAGTGAGTGTACGGGAGAAGATTGGATACCTGGATAATTAAGAGTTTTCCTCTCTTCTTTCTTACTTGAAAGAATTGCTGGTTACTTTCCCTTATTGATAGAGATAACATTGACTTGGTAGGATGGAGCTCATCCACTTGTAGAAGCCTTCTGCTTCGGACAGTCCTTTGAATAATCATCCATTGTATCCGAGCAAAACCTGCAAGGTGGAGACCCTTCTGGGAGGGAGCATTTTCCTTGAAAATGCCCATATTTGCAACATCTGTAGCACATGATAGGACGATATGGTCTTCTAAAGGGAGGTTTTCCTTCGTTAGAGGAGTTTACATGAGGAGTGGTATACATGCTTTCGACTTGAAATCTTGGAGTTGGTAATAGGGGCTGATGTACTGATACACTTGGTGACGCCCAATTCGCTTGCATACCCTTGAGAAAATAGCAATCCCTTGCTTCTTGGCTTGGTTTTCCACAAAATTGACACACCAACCTCTCCGGACAAGCTTGAGAAGAATGTTCTGATTTCTTACATAAGGTAAACCAAATCAATGTTTTTACCTCTTTTTGCGTTCTGAGCTCCTCCAATTCTTGTCATAGCAGAGCTAGTGCTTCATCCCTTCCTTGCCAAGCAGCTTTTTCTTCTTGCAAGGTTTTTTGTAACTTCAAGGCTTCTAACTCTCTTCTTAGTTGTGCAAGAGGATCACTTGTGAATTCATCCGTACCTTCATGTTCTCTGAAGTGGACTCTTGGACTCTTGCTGCTTCGATCCTCGAGGCTGAAGCTTCGAATTCTTCCAACGATGCATCAGCTTGTAGCAACTCTCTAAGCTTTTGCTCAGAAGTTTTTGGTAGAACCTTCTCTACCCATTTCTTGACTAAAAAATCCCCAGGATTATGAGGAAGACGAGAAACTAACGACTTCAATCTAGTCATTAATTCAGAGAATGCCTCTCCCTTTTGTAGATGCGTCGGGAAATGGAAGTGGTGGACTCTAGGAGGGATGTAGTGTAATCTTTTCCTTGATAACTCTTTATGGGAGTCTTTATGGGACTAAGGGATCCTTCCTTATGGCCGGAGCGAGCACGAGTCATAGACTATCACTCTAACGCTCTTCATCAACTCGGTTCTTCTAAGGGCTGAACTTCTAACAAGTTTAAATTGCAACCAAGGTCCCACCGAGAGTGCCAAAATGAGCACCTATAGATTAATTTCTTGATCTATATGCTCAATGTTGTGTGTCCTCTTATGTGCAATATGCACTGTGGGTTGCAATTTGAAGACTCAGTAGGGAAGAAAAAAAATATCATATACACTGACACAATGAAATGAGAGAAAGAAGCTGAAATTATGAGTATAAGCAATCAGTAGGAGACATAAGCATACACCTTCAATCTAAGTGCTTGACTTCGATTCTCTAAACATACATGCTCAAAACTCTCGTCTTCCAACTAGCTGCTCAAGAGAAGATTGGCCAATCACTGCTTGCCCACTACTCACTCAGAGTGCCAAGCTAGCTGATTCCAATTCTACCAAGTGGAGCATTAGTGGTAAGCTAAGAGCTCTACACACACAAAAGGAAGGCAAAGCTTCAATTGTGCATTCCTTCCTCGAGTCTCTCTCTGAGCTTGGTTCTTTGTTGAAGGAGAGGTCTACTTATATAGTTTTCCGGAAGTGAAGGATAGCAAAAGGGGACAAAATTAGTTTCTTCTCTATGACAATTTTAGTACTCTGGAAACTTCCTTCTTGGTCCACTTTTCCTTCGCCGTCACTATCTTCCAAATTCTCGTATTCGGCGCCGTCCACCGTCCATGAGTTCTCCACGTGCAAGTGGCTGAAAATTTAGACTATATGGAGATCTGGAAAATTTTAGTCGCTTTTTTCAAGTGGAAAAGTAGACTAAATCAAAAGTACATCATTTTCTTAAAAAATAGACTACTTTTGAAGTAAGTAGACTAATTTCATAAAAATTGGTGAACTTTTGAGATAAGTCGACTAACTTGTAAAAGTTGACTTAAAAAAATAGACTACTTTGAGAAATTGGTGAACTTAGGAATTTAGACTACTTAGAGAATTGGTGAACTGGGAAAATTAGACAACTTAGGAAATTGGTGAAATGGGAAAATAGGCAACTTAGGAAATTGGTGAAATGGGAAATTAGGCAACTTGGGAAAATAGGTGAAATGGGAAATTAGGCAACTTGGGAAAATAGGTGAAATGGGAAATTAGTGAAGTAGGAAATTGGGAATTCTGCCTTCCTCATGAACTCATGAGCAGGATCCCCTCTTCTCCATTTTCTTGCTCTTCGCTTCTTTTGCTTCTCCTCTTGCTTGAAATCGAGGTAACTTGCCTTGTACTTGGCTTCTGCCTCTTGAAAAGCAAAACATAAAATACATTATTTTAAGGGTGTATCAAAGTACCCTGCTACACCATGCCATAACTTGAGTCAACAAAGGACGACTTCTATGACATCAAGAACTCTCTAGGTATAAAAAAGTGAGTCCATAGTAGTGCTAGCTCTCCACTTATCAGATCTTGTATTGGAGATAGTGTACATGCACGTGCTATGTGCTTGGCATCACTAGGCATAGCACTATGCACATTTCGATAGATACCTCCAAATGAAGGTTTCAAACACATGCATGGACTAAGAGCCGGGCACCAACTAGCATGGCTACTCATGCACGTCCACAGAAACCTCATACAAAGGGTCCGAACATATGCACAATCATTGTGCCTACCACATGCATGATCTATGTGCCATGGATCAATTGGCATGGTCATTCATGCATGTCCATGGACACCTTGTACAAAGGGTCCCAAAAATACGCACAATCTATGTGCCAACCTCAATAAGAATGGCACTAAGTGGATATCAAGAGACACCTCGTATAGACGTGTTATTCTACAATCATGCAGAAATACCAACCTACCAAGATCAAGGCATAATAAAAAGAGGGATGAGTCACAGATGCTCCCAAAATCTCATCTTGATCGATATCTTCATTTCCTAACCTAAAAGTAGTCCAAGGTAGTGGAATACTTCCAAACCATCTTTCTCTCCTAGTAACCAGGCATATAGGTATCTCGAGTCCTATGACTATCGGGCTTCTCATTATCTCCTAGACTAACTATGAATATTGGGCTACTGACCATCTCCTAGACTAACTACTTGATTCCAGACATGGCAATCACATGGTAGCTCCCACCAAGAGAAAGATGCACATAATCTAGACCTCCATGGGCACACACACACACAGAGAAATGAAATGATATATTTACGTCTTCAAAAGGCCAAAATGACCTATGAGACCAAAGACTTACAGATCTGGTGAATCTAATACAAAGTCTGATAGAGAGAGAAAGAGAAGGAAAGAAAGTTATATTAATGTCTTCCAAAGGCCAAACATGGCATATGAGACAAAACCATGTACAACTATGGTAATCTCTGTGTAGGAGTGAAAAGGAAAGTACTCACTATGTAGAAGTGTGTAGTCTTAAAACAATAAAAGGACGGTGTAATTGGTAATGAGGGGGCAATGGGGACAAAGTAGCTGTGCGTGGGGGGAGTGTGGCTCTGACTCTGCAAATAATGGCCACCAAATGACATAATTGAATACATATGACTTGTCACTTGCCACTTTTGACTCTTTGAGTAACTCTAAATCTTTATTCATCAATGTGCTTCATACATGTTCATTGTTTGTACTTGAAAAACACTTTTTTCCATGGCTTTCTTCTTATTGATCATTTCATATGTTGATAAATTCATTACACATTACTTTCATTTTGTTACTTTGAAAAAATCAGCATTTTTTTAGTGTCGTCTCAGGGACGCGTCCCTAAGATACCCGAGGCTCCATCCCCGTCCTTGGGACACCACCGTTCCCGAGACCCATCCCTCGTGACTTTGTTAATACTAGTACATCATGGGATAGTACATTTGATGCAGATGATAATATCATAGATGATGAGAGTACCTTTGAGATGAGAGAGTCTTCTTAGTTTTTAGAGTCCATCTGGTCTTTGATCTTGGATAGTGGCATATATGATATTACACAACACTCCATGGATGATGGACATTATATATTGACACTCTTTTACTATTCAATATCTATATGTTCTTTTGTATAATCATTTATCATTGACATCCCCAAAGACCAATTGCAGATATTCCTCTCAACATGCAAAAGTAGAGGTCTAGAGCAAGGACAAGATGCATTTCTCGCTCTATTTCCATCCAAGTTAGAAGGGTTACCAGACAAGTAGTTCACTCAATATATTGAGGAACTTCTAGATATGGGAGGCATTAAAAGCCGAATTTGTAGAAACCGTCATACTAGGTAACTCTATAGAACAAACCCTGGGGCTTGGATGAATTAGAAAATTTAATTTCACATGCAAGAGAATCCTTTTCGGAATTTATGAGTCATGACCAGGGCAAGATCCCTGGTTGCAAGGCTACCAAATGCACCTGGTGATTTAATGATCAAGAAGTAGGTGGAAAACACTCTTCCCTAAACCACCCAATGGAAGCTTAGAGAGCTTTTCGACTAGATGCCACGCCACCTAAAGAGAATTTGACATTGAAGCCACCGGGATAAAGGAGGCAAGAGTTCATTTTGGAACCCATCAAGGTAAAGGCTCTTTCTCAAGTGAAGATATTGTATCAAAATTACGAAAAGAATTGGAAGCTCCAAAACTACAAAAGGGCTTAGATGAAGAGAAAAGCACCTCATATGGCCTCGTACAAATTCGACAAGAGCCAAAAGAGATGAGAGCATTAAAAGAGGTAAGAAGTGGACTTTGGTATTCTCTCTGCACAAATCAAGGGCACACCTCCCGAAACTTCCAAGGTGGGTGACCTGCGAGCGTTGTCGGAAAGGGGACTATGAAGCAAAGGACTTCTACATGAAGGGTTTAGGAACTCAAAATCTAATGCAAAGAAACCACCAAATGTCCAATGGGTACGAGCAACTGAGTCTTCTCTCTTAGAGCAGCTCCCTATAGGAACCTCCTCAGTCGACGCCTTCTATATCAACACACGGACAGATCCCAAGAGTTAGACCTCGACAAAACCATCCTCCTAGACCTATTATGTGCTTTTGTTGCGGTGAATATGGCCATTTTCAAAGTGCTCATTGCCTAAATATGCACCACCATGTAAGAACTATCTTGACACAAAGGATCAGTATGCTAAAGACTGCCCAAAATCAGCCCCATCTACCAGCAACCAAGGTAAATCTTGTCGCTTGCATATGATCAAGGTAACTATTGATGGAAACGCCATTGGGTCCCCAAGCGCCCGAGTGGTCCAACTTGAGGAACTCCCTAAGAGTCATGACACGTGTGCGAAAAGGAAGGCAACAACAAAGGACATGATGAATGGATCCTCCAAACTGTCTAGTTCAAGTGAAGGAAGTAAGGAAGATATCACATCAAAAAAGAACAATGAGGGTATTGGAATGATGAAGCCGAGCTCAAGAAAGAAGCACCTATCTCAAGATAGAGTCCAAGAAAAGGAACAACACAACAATTTCTAGAACACCCTCATCTCATTGTAATCAACATTCTACAAAACATGTACCAAGAGGTATCATTATATGACCTATTGACCATGAGTCCTAGTTTCATGGGGAGCAGTAATAGCTGCCATCAACAACTTAAGCCCTAGTTTCACATTAGGTGGCGTGCAAGTCCCAATTCCCATCTCTTTGCATATGCACATCCCTCAACTTATAATTCAAAACTAGCCCCTTTAGCACCTCTTACTGAATATAAGAGCTCAAGGTTAATAGTAAGCATTAACGGTATAAAGTTTGCGAGGGTGATAGTAGATGAAGGATTAGGCATTAATCTTATGTCAGAATATGCTACGTCATTACTTAACCACAAGCCATCTAAGTCTCTTCATTTCACTCTTACCTTTTGTGATTATTGCTCTGCCTAAAGTAAAGAGTGGATTTCCCCTCACAGGAAGATCATGGTTGCGGCATAGTTGGGTTGTACATGATTGGGGTAGTGACACCTTGTGGGTTGCAAGTCCAAACACAACCATGATGCAACTTTATTTCAAGGGAGGCATTGATGAAGCCTTGGGAACCTCAAAAGTAATCCTCCACCAAGAACAACATACACAGCCTACGAAAGAAATAGACATACAAAATCCTATATCAAATCACTAAAGCACTGTATCAAAGCAATAAATCCAGACAGAAGCCACTAAGAAAGCTAACCAAGAAGGCCATAATGGCGCCACCATATGGGCAACTTCTCCACTGCCATTGACCACTAAAGGTTGGACCATCCCTCCACCTATCTAGGTGATTAAAAATTTGGTGACCCCTGAAGCCTGGGTGTCGTCCTGGGCGAGTGGACCATCAAGTTGGGCACCTTCTTGGGCCGCCTATCCACCATCCTCCGCAACTGCTACGGCTGGTTGGGCGACTGAATAGGCACTCGATTGACTCAATCCAAAAGCATTTTAGACCTCAGAAGACAAGTTGTTACATGAAATAAAGGTTGAAATTGAAGAATCTCATGCTTTACAATTAAGATCATGGAGGAAGAGGTACCTATTGTAGAATCAATCGTTCTAGGAGAGCCCGTCAAGGATCGACAACGAGGCATAACTACACAGACGGACAAGGTGACTTGTGACAAAGACGAACATCCCAAAGGAGAAGACAAGGTAACAAAGTCTAACAATGATTCTATTTTCCCAATGGAAGAAATTCCATATGGTTGGACACAGGAGAAAAAGAAAGCAATAGAAATTGATGATAGTATCGCTTTACCAAGAAAAATATTGATCCAAGGCGAAACATCTAACAAACTAGTTAATCCGAAACGAATAAAGGAAATCAACATAGGACGCAAAGAAAACTAAAAGAATCTCCTGCTAGCAAAATGATTGTGGGACTATCCCCTACTACTCAAAGAGGTAACCTCGTTCGTGCATAAATTTAAGGATTTATTCGCACGGAGCTACAAGGAATTGACGGGAATACCTAAGGAGCTAGGCATAAATACCATTCCTTTGGTATCAGAAGCCTGGCCTATTGAAGGTAAAATATATAGGTTAAACCCAAAATATGTAGAAATAGTCAAGAAGGAGATACGAAAAATGGAGGAAGCAGGCATCATTGTATGAGTGGATCATTCCGAGTGGGTGTCTTCCATGGTCATCGCACCCAAGAAACCATTGGACAAAATTAGGATTTGTGTTGAATTTCACGCCCTAAATAAGGTAACTATTCTAGATGAGTTCCCCACCACTTTTTTTCAGCAAGTCATCGAAGATGTAGCCAGATGCACTATACAGCTTTATGGATGGCTTTAGTGGCTACAACCAGATAGAAATTCATCCCGAGGACCAACCCAAGATTGCCTTCATCACACCTTAGGGAGCATACATATAAATGAAGATGGCTTTCGGCCTCCGAAATGCACCGGCAACATTTAACAGGACTGTATTGAGATAGCATGTCTCTCTCTAGACTGACAGTAAGAGTTTTCCTTTCCAATGCTCTCCTAATCACATGGGTGATTAAGTTATGTGTAGGAATGAAGTCATCTTATTTGCTTGGGCGAGTAGCTCTTGGAGAAGAGTGATCTTATGTCGCCCCAACAGCCTAGGCGAGTGAGGTCACCGTTGGGCCTAGCTGAGTGAGCCCATCCTATTAACCTAGGTGAATGATCAAGGATCTTGAAGAGATGGAGTAATTTAGGTCACCCTCTTGGCCTAGGCGAGTGAGGTCTCCTTACTGACCTAGGTGAGTGAGCAAGGAGCTTGAAGAGATGGAGTAACTTAGGTGCTCCCAACCTCAGTGACTGAGGTCCCTATTGACCTAGGTGAATGATCAAGGAGCTTGAAGAGATTGAGTTTGAGAACAAAATGACAAAGACGCTTAACCTTTGGTTTTAGGTAGACTGGTGCAAAGGATGAGTCTTAGGGAGAGTTGCAAGAAGATGCTGAGCAAATTTTAGAGAATGTGGCCAAGTTCAATGGTTGCCAAAGGTAACTAAGAGAAGTATTCTGTGAATTGCTGTTCCTTCTTAGGACAGAGGTCTTACCCATAGTTGAGTTAAGAGCATTTAAGTTTGTCAATTTCCATACTTTAAAGTTTAAGGAGTGTGGCTTTGGAGAGAGGCACTCTTCCACCTTAGGAGAGTGTGTCTCCACATGAGAAGAGTGAAACTCATAATAGGGGAGCCTTCTCCATGAGGCAATCTATTGAGGTGGCCTTTGGAGACTATATTGTCTTGGAGCGAGCTACATTGGGTTGTGTAAGAATTGCTCCTATAGCAATTAGCCTTATACAGGATATCCACACACTCTATGGGCAGGTGGCTGGGAGGGTACGGCGTCCAGGGGGGAATATCGAGGCCATTGCTAGCACAGTCAGTGTTAAGCAAGGCTGCCCACTCTCTCCCACTCTATTCGTGCTCTACATCGATGAGATCAAGGACTACATCCTACAGGCTGGCGGTGAGGGAGGGGACCATGCAAGTACACCTGTACACACATTATTATATGCTGATGATATTGTACTGATTTTAGAATCCACCGAGGGGCTACAGCATCGATTGGGTGCCCTGGATGAGTTTTGTACACAACTTATAAGGGTTGACAATAAACCTTGGCAAGACCAAGGTCATGATCTCCCACAAATCTCCTCTCATGAGGAATTGAGTTGGTTTCATAGTAGCCGGCAGACAGATAGAGATGGGCTCTTCATATGTCTACTTAGGAGTCACATTCACTGGCCTACCTGGTCCCTTCAATATGAGATAGGCAGCCCGAGACAGGCTCACACGAGGATATGCAGCTTTGGCCATGTTAGAGAGGAGATGTCATCGGGCACACTTCTAGGAGCCAGTACAACAGGGTGGCTATTTGACACACTAGTCACACCAGCTATGATGTATGCAGCATCAGTTTGGGCTCCAGGTCTCACAGGCACAGGTATGCATGATCTCACGACTATTCTGTGGGAAACAATCACTACTGCATCACATCGTCAGGGTAGAGATAGCTACACCTCCTTGGTAGTAGAGGCCCCAACAGATAGACTCACACATAGAGGATTTGAGGCGGTGATACAAGCCTCTGAGTAAGGGTATGAGAGCACTTGGTATTCTCAGGTTCGAGCATGGTTTGATGGCAATGGATTGGATATGGACAGACCATGTCCCCTCCAGTACAACACAGATTCTCCCCACATTCACCTCTCACATAGTGAGAGGATACTGTGATGTGTGGACTCTGATCATTGATACCATGATTCATTATGTGAGAATTTAGAAATTAGCATCATGGATTATGTGATCATAGACCATAGATCATAGATGCATATTCAAGATCTGAATGACTTATGTTTTTTATGACTTTGATAAATTCATATCACATGTGACATGTCATGACTCACGAGTTATGACTTGTAGCCCTTTACAACATAACATATAATAAATTACATACCAGTAACTATAGGATATCTAGACTCTAGTTAATAAATGTAAATTTTCTGGTATCTTCAACCATAACTGACCTTATATGTGTGCTAGATACTAAATGTCCAAAATTTATAAGTAAAAATAATAATAACCAATTTAAAAAAAAAGTAAATAAAATCACATTTTGCAATGCCCCCTCATAACGTTGCTATATTGCTAAACCACTGCCCTCCCTATTGCACAAATATGCTTACAACTATGAGTGACAAAAATTGCATAATCATGAGGGGTATAGCACAGTGCACACCTACACAGATCTGCATTTTCCCAGCCAGACAACTTCCGAATTGCAGGTACTACAACAAGGTTAAAGCATACAATGCTGCTAACAGGGTTACCAGGAAGACCAAAAACCAATAAATCTTTTGCCCCGATGGAATTTCTATCTGGATAGCTAATTGTTGCATAAGTTAATGGCTTTCCTGGCTTCATTAGCACCTGAAAAACAAAAGAAAAAGAACAAATTAGATTTAGCCGCAACAGAATGTACATCTGGATAGCTTATACTTGTGTTAGACAATGGCTTTCCTGATTTCACCAGTACCTAGAAAACAGAAAATTTATGTCTATCCTCACCTTTCAACTTTTAAGACTCAAAGCAACCTATAAGAGGCAAATTATAGCAAGCACATAATCAGAGTAGGACAATCAGATGTACATATAAATTTAAGGAAGTCAAATGCACTGAGGCAGCCTTATATCTTCTCCAAAACTTACAAAGCCTTCTGAGTGCAGATATGCAGACAAAAACCAAAAAAGAAAAAAAAAAAAAAAGCATTGCCAGTTTACACGAATATGTTTCTATGGACTGAGCATTTCAGTCATGCATTAGAAGTATCATGCTTATTGTCTTCGAGAGAAACATGCTGCAAATTTTAGAGAGCAAAAGAGAAAACAGTGCTGAAATGAAACACATGGTATATACAATGAAGTGATTATTCATGTTCATGTCTCAAGTGTAGTAGGGCTTCACTTTGGAAAAGTTAACTAGAGGAATCAAATGTCCAACCAAGTCTTCAAGTTGAATAGCTCCTTGAGGCAATATTTGTACCACTCTATAGGGACCTGACCACTTATGTGTCAGTTTGGTTGGCACAGCTGGAATATGATGTAGTATGTACTAAGACCAGGGACCCTTCTGACCTATTTGACTCTTGCATCTATGTTGTGGACTCTTTTAAGCCCTTATTGCTTTCGATGTAGTCTTTTCATTGAAATTTCCCCGGTAATCTTCTTATGTGTGTATCCATGCCATTAGCATATCTTTCATCCAATTATTGACTATTTGAAGGTTCTTCCCATCTGCAAGGTTGACCTCTTCCATCAATGTCTTTGCACCAGAGAAGTCGTTAAGAGTGTGTCCGGCAACACTTAGCTTGTGCTCTCTAGTCTACTCCTTGGTCTAGCCACATGGAATTTCCTTGAATGGGAGGTCATTTGGAGCTGCTGGATCAAAATCTATGGCCAGAAGCTTCTGCGCATGATCTGCATGTTTTGGACATGCAACAATGGAACTGTCCAAACTTGTTTGATGACCTGTTTTTTCTTGACACAACACTGTAGGCAACGTATACTCATAACATTTCTCCATTTTGAGGAAGGTGCCCATCTAGATGTGTCATTCTTTCTCCTTCATCATCACATACCATCAATGAGGATCTTGAAAGTGCTCATCGTGGTGATGACATTGTTTTCCCCCTAGGCCCTCCACCTAAAGTGCCACGAATGGAGAGCATGAGTAGTGCAAGTATCTCTACACTTCCCCATTCTAGAGGCAACGCTCAAGCTCTAGAGACAAACATATTTATGAGAGGGAGTATCAAGGCGGGCTTGCAAAAGCAAGCTATTGAAGAGGCTACTCGTGAGCTCACCAAGCTCTTTATTTTGTGTGGAATCCCTTTCAAGGTCGCAAACATAGTTGCCTGGAAGAGGGCCATGAGATCTATGAGTAAAATAGGAGTTCCTTGGGAGGGTCCAAATTCACAAAAATTGCGTACTTCCGAGCTCCATAAGCAATCACAATTAATGGAGCTAGAGATGATGTCATTGAGGACCTCCTTGGATCAATATGGATGCTCTATTCTATGTGATGGTTGGTCAGACATGAGGAAGAGGAATGTCTACAACATTCTTATCTCTTCGTGCAAGGGCACTATGTTCTTACGTGCCATACATGCACATGCACCAGGCATAGTTGTGGCTGACGAATTTATCTTTTCACATGTAAAGAAGGCCATAGAAGATGTGGGTGCTCATAATGTTGTGTAGGTGGTGACCGATAATAGGTCGAATTAAGTGTCCATGGGGATGCCTGGTTGAAGAGTTTTATCCTAAGATCACTTGGACACCATGTGCATCACATAGTCTTGATCTCATGATGGAAGATATAGGTCACATGTCATGGATGAGCCAATTTTGGACAAAGCAAAATTCATTGTCAAATTTGTCATGAGTCGGCCTAAAGTTCTCAACATCTTTCGTGCCCATAGCCATTTGGATTTTCAAAAGCCCTCTGTCACTCGGTTTTGTTACATGTTCATAGTTATTGATAGAGTATTGAGGGTCAGGAAAGGGCTTTTACGTACTGTTGTGGCAGAGGAATGGTACCAGATCTCTGAGGTGAAAGCGGATGATCTTTTATTCATGTGTCGAAGTGAAACCTTTGTCCATAAAGACCGAGTCTTGCAGTATGGATACAAGAGTGCCACAAACTTATGTATGGGCTTAGAAAAATAGGTCCACCTGTAATCTATAGTTCTCCCATTCTCTTTCAATTAGATTTGTTGTTTGTGATAACTTGTACAACATTTTATAGTTCAACATCATGAATAACACTCTTAATATGTTCAAAGATGTATTCCCTCATGATACAAGCACCTTCTATACTGGCATCCATAACACAAAGAAAATATATACTTAAACAAGAAGAGACAAAGATGTTGACTGTATGGCGACAACATCTGTCACTCCATCTCCATCCAATGTAATGGAACATACATAAGTCATCCAATCTCTTTTGATGGACTTTAAAAGGACTTCGAACCATTCCTTTTCTTTGTCTAACATAGTCGTACCTATTCTTTTTTAGTCCACACTATACGAGTCATCACATGAACCGATCAGTGCGATGGTTTTCACCATTGCCTACATGCATCAATACACACCATATTAAAAAAGAGATTGTATTCAAGAATGCATCCCTCTATCTATAACTTTGTAACTTTTTGACGTTGCCTTTGAATTGAAGCTGATACAAATGTAGTGTGGTGTCCTTGTCTAAGATGTTGTGAAGGTGGCATAGAGGAGTCCACTTCTACATGACAAGTCCGAGTATTGGTTTCACTATGACACTCCATCATCTCACGAGCAAAGATACCCATTCCTCCTAACCGAACGTGACGAATAAGTCGTGTAGTGGTGGTAGAGAATGACTTAGTGCAATATTTGCACATATGTGAGACAAGGTGGTATATGGACCAAAATATGCAAAGATGAGATGGTGTTTGAACTTGAATATGCAAAATCAGGTGATATATGAGCTGAAATATTCAAAGCTTATGTTTTCCTTGATCCAAAGCTGAGTTCATGCCCTTGATGAAGCTTGAAGATAAAGCTTAAGGGTTGAATGGGCTGCCTTAAAGCTCCTTTCTCTTAGGAATGCAAGAGCTTAAGCCATAAGCTCTAGAGCATGCAACTTCGCTCAACTTAGAGCTCTCAAGTCTCAATGGCTTCCAAGTTCCACTCAAGTGTCAAGTGACAAGCTTGAAGCTCTCACGAATGGCTATGGTAGATTGGAGTAGAGTACAATAAAATGGATGAATTATTAAAAGAAATCGTAAAAGCCTTTTTTACGATTTTCTTCTGATTTTTTTTTTTTTTTTGCCAAA
The DNA here is from genome assembly GCA_020310875.1 of Ceratopteris richardii. Lineage (NCBI taxonomy): Eukaryota > Viridiplantae > Streptophyta > Polypodiopsida > Polypodiales > Pteridaceae > Ceratopteris > Ceratopteris richardii. Next base: position 14,177,666 of record CM035417.1, on the reverse strand, counting down.
AAAAAAATCATCCTGATAAAAAACCCTACGCCTTCTAGTTCCGAATACGTATAGTGTTGTGCTTATACTTTGTGGCCTTCTCTTGCACACTCATCATGAGAGCTTTCATTAGGAAGAAGATATAACATAAGGTGAGCATTAGAGCATTCAGCAATAGAGAACAATCCGCCCCTGGCAAGTTGCTTTGAAATTCAGCATTCTCTATTTTCCCTTTGCTTCAACCTTCTCTATTTTGCCCCTTTCTTCAAGCTTCACTTTGACACTATTTGCCCCTTGCAACTTGCCTTTTAGAGTCTAGATGGGTAGAACTCCCGATATCATTCCTAAGCACGTGAAGCCCGTTGGACAGAATCAATGGCAATGCAAGTATTGCATGGGCTTTTATACGGGTACTACTTCCCGTATCAAAGCCCACTTACTTGGATTGAAGGGTGGAAGTATTGACAAATGTGCATCCATCACTCAATATGTAATTGATAAGTTAAGAGCTCAACTTCAATTAAGCCAAGGAGTGGGTGGCATTCTTTCTCCTTCATCATCACATACCATCAATGAGGATATTCAAAGTGCTCATGGTGGGGATGACATTGTTTCCCCCCTAGGCACTCAACCTAGAGTGCCACGAATGGAGAGCATGAGTAGTGCAAGTATCTCTACATTTCCCCATTCTAGAGGCAACGCTCGAGCTCTAGAGACAAACATATTTGTGAGAGGGAGTATCAAGGTGGTCTTGGAAAAGCAAGCTATGGAAGAGGCTACTCGTGAGCTCACCAAGCTCTTTATTTTCTGTGGCATCCCTTTCAACATCGCAAACATAGTTGCATGGAAGAGGGCCATGAGATCTGTGAGTAAGGTAAGAGTTCGTTGGGAGGGTCCGAATGCACAAAAATTGCGTACTTCCGAGCTCCATACGCAATCACAAATACTCGAGCTAGAGATGATGTCATTGAGGACCTCCTTGGAAAAATATGGATGCTCTATTCTATGTGATGATTGGTCAGACATGAGGAAGAGGAATATCTACAATATTCTTGACTCTTCATGCAAAGGCACTATGTTCTTACGTGCCATACCTGCACATGCACCAGGCATAGTTGTGACTGGCGAATTTATCTTTTCACATGTAAAGAAGGCCATAGAAGATGTGGGTGCTCACAATGTTATGCACGTGGTGATCGATAATGGGCCGCATTATGTTTCCATGGGAAGCATGGTTGAAGAGTTATATCCTAAGATCACTTGGACATGATGTGCATCACATAGCCTTGATCTCATGATGGAAGATATAGGTCACATGCCATGGGTGAGCCAAATTTTGGCCAAAACAAAATTCATTGTCAAATTTTTCACGAGTCGGCCTAAAGTTCTCAACATCTTTTGTATCCATAGCCATTAGGATTTTCAAAATCCCTTTGTCACTCGATTTTGTTACATGTTCATAGTTATTGATAGAGTATTGAGGGTTAGGAAAGGGCTTTTGTGTACTGTTGTGGCAAAAGAATGGTACCAGATCTCTGAGGTGAAAGCGGCTGATCCTTTATTCACACGGCTCTCATCCATTGTCACGGGGGATGACGCATTTTGGTCAAACGCAGAGGTGTTAGTATCTGCTCTTCAATCATTGTATACAGTACTTCGCACATAGTGTGACCAAGAGATTTAAATCGTAAGATTTAAATCGAGATTTAATCGTTTAAATCGTTTAGATCGTTGAGACCCAAAATAAAAATCGGGGTTTTTATCCACTCACAGAGATTTTTATTTTTTTTCATAAAAACTATAGATATACATATAGAATTGTATGAAGCTTCAAGCATAGACAATTAGACAATACATACTAATCAAATGTAATTTGTAAAACATTCATCATTTCAATTTTCATCACGATTCAAAAGACTACAAAGACATGAAACTGGAGACTTTTAAAATTTAAGTACACTATTCCAATTACAAACATAGCAATGAAATACGAGCATAAAGAGTCATGAATAATATGGAATCTCGATAGTGGAATCTGAATACATCATGAGTCATGAAGAATAACAATAAAATGTAAAGAGTCGAGCATCGGAAGTCAAGGCTCGGACTCTTCATCTACAATATCATCAATCCCAACATCCTCATCAAATGAACTAGCCCATGAGGAGGTAGATCCACTATCACTATGAAGACCCATGACTCTCTCTATGTCTGCAAGTGAATCATCATCATCACTGCTAGATGATGCTGATCTCTACTCCCAATCCTCTGGTAGACTAGTGTCTGGATCTGGACGAATCGTGCGGCCTCCTCTTCTCCCACGTGCTCTCCCACCTCGACGGGAAGCCATCTTCCTAGGTCTCCGACTAGTAGATGGTGCATCAGGATCTATTGAACATGCAATAAATTACAATTATAAGTATCAAATTCATGAAGCATGCTTAAAAATTAATATTGAAACTTGAACCTTAAGAGCTAAGTTCTAACATATGATATATCATATATGTCATAGATGATAAACTATAGAAGTTAGAAATTAGAATATACCGGTTGTGTTTCCTCTTGTTCCTCTTCGTGTTTGTCTCACAAACAATTGAGACTCTCTAAATAGCATAGAAAAGATATCCTTCTCTTCTGGGGGGATTTGAGGGATATCTTTCACTTTGGAAATATCAATAGAATCCACATTCACCTAAAAATCCAATAAAATATGTATTTAATCATTTAAGATTACAAGTTCATAGTCAATGGTCAAGAATGAAAGCTAACAAATTGAAACAAATCACAAATACCTGTAGTGGTGCAATGTGGGTTCCTTTGCTCTCCAACAACTTGAGATTACAGTGTGTGTACACTAGTTTCTCAAGTTGTTGTGGGCTCAATCTGTTTCTCTTTTTTGTGTGAAACAATGCCCACGTGCTCCAGTTCCTTTCTGTTGGACCGGTACTACAATCTTGAGATAAAATCTGTAATGCCAATTTCCTCTGTGAAGAGGAATAAGAGTCATCAATGATCATGACAATTTATATTATTACAAATAAGTAAAATGATTCCATCATAATATGATAATTATAATAAAAAAGAAACCATATCTTTGAGATAGTTGAAACATACCAATAGAGGAGTACCAACACCATATATTTCCCACCAAGTGATAGGGGAAACCTGGTTCTCTCTCAATCTCGCAGTGGGCTGTCCAAAATACCTCTCCATGGACCGAAATTGCAGACGCTCTTTCTGCAACCGTGAATACAATGCCATATCTCCTTCGGTCCATCGTCCCAAATACTCTATCCAACTGTCCTCTAAAGTGACATCTGTATCCTGGGCCTCAGATCTCCATAAAGGGTGGAGTATGTGAGTAACTGCGTGGATTGGTTTGTGAAACCAATCCCATCTCCTACGCACTGCTTCACACAAATCATGACGCCTTCAACAGTTTTAACAATGTATAATGTTATGTTACAATTTTACATGTATATGAAATTCGAATCATGATAAATAAATTATAAATTATAATATATTATATATATTTATAATATATATATTATGAAATAGACCACTTACTCTGTATCTGAAAGACCTGATACATCCGCAATGCATCCTTGTATACGACTGACATACTCGTATACAAGTCCGAGTGTGCTTCCCTCCATGTCTCTGATACGAAGCACGGAATATACTGGCTGAAGGGCAGCAATGAGAACCTCTGCCTTCGACCAGAAGGCATCCTCTCCCATGACAAGTGATGAAAATCGCATAAATAAAGGGTCTCCATCTCTAGCCTCAGGTATATGATACCACTCCTTTGCTACAACTCTACGAAGGAGACCTTTCCTCACTCTCAATACTCTGTCCAATACAATGAATATATAACAAAATCGTGTGAAAGCTCGCTTTTGAAGCTCCAAATCACTATGTGAACGGAATATATTTTGGACTTTGGGTCTGCTAGTAACGAACTTCACTATAAATTTGGCTTTAGTAAGAATGTTCTCAACCCATGGCAAGCTCCCTATATCTTCCATCAAGAGGTCTAAACTATGACTCGCACAAGGGGTCCATGTGATTTTGGGGTATTCTTCCTCTAGCATACGACCCATAGCCACGCAATTGGATCCATTGTCTGTGACCACTTGAATGACATTACGTGACCCAACATCCTCTATGGCTTTTTTTACATGGAAGAATATGAATTCACATGTGACAACAGTCCCAGGTGCATGTGCTGGAATGGCACGTAGAAACATAGTTCCCTTGCAAGAGGAAACCATAATGTTATACACGTTCCTCTTGCGCATATCAGACCATCCATCACATAAAATGGAACACCCATATTTCTCCCATGTAGCACGCAATGATAACATCTCAGTCTCTACTGCAAGCTTTTGTTTAGTAAGCTCACTAGTACGTAGAACTCTCCTCGATGGTCCCTCCCAAGGAGTGCCTATGCAACCGATAGCTCTCATTGCCCTCTTCCATGCAGTAGTATTGGCTACATTGAAGGGGATGCCACATAAAATAAATAATTTGCCGATCTCTTTCTTGGCTTGCTCCATTGCTTGTTTTTGCATTGATGCCTTCATACTACTCCTCATGAAGACATTGCTCTCTGGCAAGTTCCTAGGTATGGGACCATTATTAGAGGGTGGTCGTGCTCGTGAAGACAGAGTAGCCACAACATCTACCGATGCACCACTAGAACTCACACTATCAGTGCGAGCCCCTTTGGAAGGTGCGGCAGAGGACTCTCCAACATTAGGAAGCATCTCATGAGTTTCAAGGGAGTCTTCATCCACTTCCATACTCCCAACACCTTGACTCAATTGCAATTTCGCAGTCAAGTCCTCCATGATTTGTTGAGGCAGAGAGTGACATTTTCCAATGCCACCACCTCTCAAACCAAGAAGGTGTGCCTTGATGCACGATGCACTACCTGTAAAGATACCCTTGCAATACTTGCATTCCCAAGTATTAGGTCCAGTGGCCTTAACATGGGATCGGACATCAGCAGGAGTACGACCCATAGATGATAGTACTATGCTTGAAGCTTCAAGGGTCAAAGACTACTCAAAGTTGAAGGCTCTCTTAGTAGAAGGCTAGACTCTCACTCTCTCTCTCTCTCTCTCTCTCTCTCTCTCTCTCTCTCTCTCTCTCTCTCTCTCTCTCTCTCTCTCTCTCTCTCTCTCTCTCTCTCTCTCTCTCTCTCTCTCACACACTTTATTTTCGTTTTGGATCCCTCAGGTATATGATACCACTCCTTTGCTATAACTCTACGAAGGAGACCTTTCCTCACTCTCAATACTCTGTCCAATACAATGAATATATAACAAAATCGTGTGAAAGCTCGCTTTTGAAGCTCCAAATCACTATGTGAACGGAATATATTTTGGACTTTGGGTCTACTAGTAACGAACTTCACTATAAATTTGGCTTTAGTAAGAATGTTCTCAACCCATGGCAAGCTCCCTATATCTTCCATCAAGAGGTCTAAACTATGACTCGCACAAGGGGTCCATGTGATTTTGGGGTATTCTTCCTCTAGCATACGACCCATAGCCACACAATTGGATCCATTGTCTGTGACCACTTGAATGACATTACGTGACCCAACATCCTCTATGGCTTTTTTTACATGGAAGAATATGAATTCACATGTGACAACAGTCCCAGGTGCATGTGCTGGAATGGCATGTAGAAACATAGTTCCCTTGCAAGAGGAAACCATAATGTTATACACGTTCCTCTTGCGCATATCAGACCATCCATCACATAAAATGGAACACCCATATTTCTCCCATGTAGCACGCAATGATAACATCTCAGTCTCTACTGCAAGCTTTTGTTTAGTAAGCTCACTAGTACGTAGAACTCTCCCCGATGGTCCCTCCCAAGGAGTGCCTATGCAACCGATAGCTCTCATTGCCCTCTTCCATGCAGTAGTATTGGCTACATTGAAGGGGATGCCACATAAAATAAATAATTTGCCGATCTCTTTCTTGGCTTGCTCCATTGCTTGTTTTTGCATTGATGCCTTCATACTACTCCTCATGAACACATTGCTCTCTGGCAAGTTCCTAGGTATGGGACCATTATTAGAGGGTGGTCGTGCTCGTGAAGACGGAGTAGCCACAACATCTACCGATGCACCACTAGAACTCACACTATTAGTGCGAGCCCTTTTGGAAGGTGCGGCAGAGGACTCTCCAACATTAGGGAGCATCTCATGAGTTTCAAGGGAGTCTTCATCCACTTCCATACTCCCAACACCTTGACTCAATTGCAATTTCGCAGTCAAGTCCTCCATGATTTGTTGAGGCACAGAGTGACATTTTCCAATGCCACCACCTCTCAAACCAAGAAGGTGTGCCTTGATGCACGATGCACTACCTGTAAAGATACCCTTGCAATACTTGCATTCTCAAGTATTAGGTCCAGTGGCCTTAACATGGGATCGGACATCAGCAGGAGTACGACCCATAGATGATAGTACTATGCTTGAAGCTTCAAGGGTCAAAGACTACTCAAAGTTGAAGGCTCTCTTAGTAGAAGGCTAGACTCTCACTCTCTCTCTCTCTCTCTCTCTCTCTCTCTCTCTCTCTCTCTCTCTCTCTCTCTCTCTCTCTCTCTCTCTCTCTCTCTCTCTCTCTCTCACACTTTATTTTCGTTTTGGATCCCTCAGGTATATGATACCACTCCTTTGCTATAACTCTACGAAGGAGACCTTTCCTCACTCTCAATACTCTGTCCAATACAATGAATATATAACAAAATCGTGTGAAAGCTCGCTTTTGAAGCTCCAAATCACTATGTGAACGGAATATATTTTGGACTTTGGGTCTACTAGTAACGAACTTCACTATAAATTTGGCTTTAGTAAGAATGTTCTCAACCCATGGCAAGCTCCCTATATCTTCCATCAAGAGGTCTAAACTATGACTCGCACAAGGGGTCCATGTGATTTTGGGGTATTCTTCCTCTAGCATACGACCCATAGCCACACAATTGGATCCATTGTCTGTGACCACTTGAATGACATTACGTGACCCAACATCCTCTATGGCTTTTTTTACATGGAAGAATATGAATTCACATGTGACAACAGTCCCAGGTGCATGTGCTGGAATGGCATGTAGAAACATAGTTCCCTTGCAAGAGGAAACCATAATGTTATACACGTTCCTCTTGCGCATATCAGACCATCCATCACATAAAATGGAACACCCATATTTCTCCCATGTAGCACGCAATGATAACATCTCAGTCTCTACTGCAAGCTTTTGTTTAGTAAGCTCACTAGTACGTAGAACTCTCCCCGATGGTCCCTCCCAAGGAGTGCCTATGCAACCGATAGCTCTCATTGCCCTCTTCCATGCAGTAGTATTGGCTACATTGAAGGGGATGCCACATAAAATAAATAATTTGCCGATCTCTTTCTTGGCTTGCTCCATTGCTTGTTTTTGCATTGATGCCTTCATACTACTCCTCATGAACACATTGCTCTCTGGCAAGTTCCTAGGTATGGGACCATTATTAGAGGGTGGTCGTGCTCGTGAAGACGGAGTAGCCACAACATCTACCGATGCACCACTAGAACTCACACTATCAGTGCGAGCCCTTTTGGAAGGTGCGGCAGAGGACTCTCCAACATTAGGAAGCATCTCATGAGTTTCAAGGGAGTCTTCATCCACTTCCATACTCCCAACACCTTGACTCAATTGCAATTTCGCAGTCAAGTCCTGCATGATTTGTTGAGGCACAGAGTGACATTTTCCAATGCCACCACCTCTCAAACCAAGAAGGTGTGCCTTGATGCACGATGCACTACCTGTAAAGATACCCTTGCAATACTTGCATTCCCAAGTATTAGGTCCAGTGGCCTTAACATGGGATCGGACATCAGCAGGAGTACGACCCATAGATGATAGTACTATGCTTGAAGCTTCAAGGGTCAAAGACTACTCAAAGTTGAAGGCTCTCTTAGTAGAAGGCTAGACTCTCTCTCTCTCTCTCTCTCTCTCTCTCTCTCTCTCTCTCTCTCTCTCTCTCTCTCTCTCTCTCTCTCTCTCTCTCTCTCTCTCTCTCTCTCTCTCTCTCTCTCTCTCTCTCTCTCTCTCTCTCTCTCTCTCTCTCTCCACGAGTTACAGCTTCCATCAGACATGCTATGGGCCATCCACGCTTTGTATGCACGAGTCACAGGCAGGGTACGCTGCCCCGGCGGTCTATGAGACAGCCTTGTTAGCACCATTGGTGTGAAACAAGGTTGCCCTCTCTCACCCACTCTCTTCGGTCTCTACATCGACGAGATCACGGAGTATATACAGCGAGCAGGAGGGCGAGGAGGAGACCTCGGAGGTACACCAGTACATATCCTATTATATGCTGATGACATTGTCCTGCTCTCAGAGTCACAGGAGGGGTTGCAGTCACATTTACAGGCGCTCGATACCTTTTGCATGGAGAGAGGACTCACAGTGAACCTTGGCAAGACCAAGGTCATGATCTTCCATACCTCCAAGACAGTACACCATCGCGCCTCTTTCAGAGCAGCTGGAGGACAGATTGAGGTAGTGGACTCCTACGTCTACCTAGGTATCTCCTTCTCGGGCAGCACAAGGGTATTCTCCATGGCACAGGCTGCGAGAGATAGATTGACGCGAGGTTATGCGGCACTTGCAGGATTGGAGAGACGCTGCTTTCAGACACATTTTAAGGAGCCCCAGACTAAGGGGTGGCTCTTTGACACTCTAGTGACACCCGCATTGATGTACGCAGCAGCAGTATGGGCACCAGGGATCACAGAGGCGATGTGGACGCAGATTGAGAGGCCCCAGATCACCATGATATCACGCTTGCTGCGCAGCAAGCCCTCCGTTCCACATGACATTATACGAGCTGAGCTTGGCACACCACCGATGCTAGTGGAGGCCCTCTTCCAGTTGGTGACCTTTATTCTGAGAGTCAGAGAGCTCCCCACTAGCCGACTCACCAGGCTTGCATTTGAGAGCTCTAGACATTTTGCAGAGACAGGGCATGAGAGAGTATGGTATGCACAGACTTACCGATGGTTAGCAAACCATGGCATGAGCATTACGGATCTCCCCCCTTTTCAGTATGACCTCTCTTCCCCCCACATTAACCTCTCTCGTTCGGAGAGGAATAGGATCATCCGTCAGGACCTACTACATATACACGTCAGGGAGACATGGATAGCACCACGGGAGCCTCTTCCCACAAAGAGGCAACACTACAGAGAGCACTTCCTGACTGTGACTGCGGATGGTTTCATTCAGAGACCACGATACATGGATACATATATGGCACCAGCTGAGAGAGTGGCCATTGGGCAGCTCAGAGTATCATCACACCAGCTCGAGATTGAGATTGGGCGAGCCACACATACCCCCAGGGATGAGCGATTATGCAGGATATGTAGAGAGGAGGTGGAGGACGAGGAGCACTACACATGTAGATGCCAGGCATATGAGGACATCAGAGACCGCTACCCACAGCTCTTCAGGGGGCCTAGAGAGATCAGGGCTTTATTGGGGACAGAGGACCAGTGCCCTCTAGGTCGTTTCCTAGTAGAGCTCCAGCACCGTCGCGCATCACTCCTCCAGCAGCAGATGGAGATACACCTGACCCCCCCCCCCCCCTTCAGACTTATATTACAGATTTTTTCAGACCCACATACACTCGAGGGCCCAGCTCGATGCGGGGTGTCACATTACACAGAGCAGAGGAGCTTAGACGACAGCGTCGACAACCGAGACCCCTTGTCCGCAGAGCTCGTCCACATCAGAGAGAGAGATTCAGGCGATTCACGCACGCCATGACATGGAGATACAGAGACGTCAGCAGCGCATCCCTATCGATTTGGACGCCCAGAGCATTTTGAGGATCGCCATGATGCCTTACCCACCGATGCATTATATCCTACACCCACTCCAGGCATTTAGGGGGTTGTGATATCATCGAGCCTCCCCTCCCTATGCATATCATATTTGTATCTCACCCATTGAGCATATAGAGTGCATACCCATAGCACCCCACACCCTTGATACCAGCTACTATCCCTCCTTTTATACCCGTTTGCAGTACTCACACTTTATGTTCGTTTTGGATCACAGTGGATTGGATCATACTGATGTATATGTTTTGTCTCATAGGCCGATTTTGGCCTCTAATAGACGTTAAAAAGTCTTTCTTTCTTTCTTTCTTTCTCTCTGGTTGTATTGTGTAAACAAATAACGGATTATGGCTTCAAATAATGGATTATGGCTTCAGCTGCACATATGTTAATGGAGGTTAGAGATGCACTCAGCTGGCTGTGGGCTCTCTCTCTCTCTCTCTCTCTCTCTCTCTCTCTCTCTCTCTCTCTCTCTCTCTCTCTCTCTCTCTCTCTCTCTCTCTCTCTCTCTCTCTCTCTCTCTCTCTCTCTCTCTCTCTCTCTCTCTCTCTCTCTCTCTCTCTCTCTCTCTCTCTCTCTCTCTCTCTCTCTCTCAACTTAGGCGCAGCGGCAGTCTACCAAGTTCCAACCGGCGACCTCGAAGTTCTCAAAAAACAAACGATCGAACGAATGAAACATTCGGCACATATATCGAAAAAACCCATTTCAGAAAATAAAAATCGTGCAGAGTGAATAAAAATCGTGCAGAGCGATTTAAATCGCGGATGGACTAAACGATTTTTTTTTTTCTGCGAAAAAATCGCGATTTAAATTCACTATGACTTTGCATCACGGATATGGAGGGCAACACACTTGGACTTGTATACGAGTACATTAACCGTATACAAGAATGCATTTAAAAAGCACAAGGTCTTTCTAATGATGAGTAAATGCTTTTGTAAATTTATTTTTTTATATTAGATTCTACAATTTAAACTTCATATACATGATTCATTTCACAAAGTTTTGTTTAATTTGTTAATAGACGGACAACTTTATGTGATGCTGTGAAGAGGAGATGGGATTGGTTTCATAGACCAATCCATGTTGTTGCTCCACATTCTCCATCCATTGTGGAAAACAGAGCAACAAAATAGTGACACAGAGGTTGAGGATAGCCAGTTAGATTATATAAAAAGATGGACAGATAGGGATATGACTTTGCACACACAATTGGAGAGAGAAAGGCTTCAATTCCATACCCATCATCGTTATTTTGGGAAGCCCACCGCATGTTTAAGAGAGAACCATATTACACCCGTCATATGGTGGGAGTTGTATAGAGTGAGTACCCCATTGTTGGTAAGTAGACATTTATAGTTGATTTTATATCAATATCAATTTATGAATGATCACGATTCATTGAATGATGAATGAAGAATAATTACTCAATGTAGAGAAAGTTGGCATTGCGGATTCTTTCACAAGACCCTACGGAGAGGAAATGGAGCACATGGGCATTATTTCATACCAAAAAAAGAAATCAGTTGAGCCCATCACAACTTGAGAAGATAGTGTTTTGTCATTGCAATCTAAAGTTGCTATAGTCAAAAGGTCTAAACATAGCTCCTCTTCAGGTGAATTTCAAGTTTGGTATTTACAAATTACAATTGTCAATACAATTTGAATATTTATGACTCTAAGCTTGTAATCTTTTACTTATATGAATTATAATTTATAGGTCAATATTGATGAAGCTGATATTGGAAAAGTTAAAGATATCCCTCAAATCCCAGAGGAAGAGAGAGATATTTTTGTTATGCTTGCTACGGAGTCTCAGAGGAATATGCGTGAAACTCATAGCCAAACTAGGAGAGCTACACATGCTCCAGGTATGAATAATAACTCTATAGCTCCAGGTATGAATAATGACTCTATATCAAGATTGGAATTTGGATACTACCAACTTCTAAGTTTATTTATTGTGTGTTATTTTTAGATGATCTATCATTACCTTCTACTAGCCGGAAGGCTTCTCATATGCGGCAACAGAAGCATGCTTCGAGAGGAGGTGGACGTGGTCATGGAAGGCCTGGTGAGGCTTCCACTTCTCGAGTTGATCCAAAGGATTGGGAAGAGGCATTAGCCTCCTCTTCCATTGGAGATGGTGATTTGGGAGGAGGAGATGTTGTCATGCTTGCAGCACAATTTGGTCATTCAGAGTCCGATAGTACATCATCATGGGCTAGTACATTTGATGCAGATGATGATACCATAGATGATGAGTTTACATTTGACATTGGAGAGTCTTCTTAGTCTTTGGAATTCACCTACTCTTGGAGTTGGACCTTGGACACTGGCATATATATCACATGATCATTGATATTACACACGGGCACTATCATGGATGATGGACATTATATTTTGATGTTTGTTTACTTTCTAGTATCTACAAGTCATTGACTTATTGGTAGTTGATTATGTCCATTGTTCGGAGTTTTTTTCAATTTTATAAACCTCTATGATTTAAACAATTTAAACCTCGATTTAAATCTCGCTTTTAAACCTCTTCTTGTACTATGGTTGGGATGCCACTTCTTTACACCTAGATATACTATGTGCATATGCAATGTCGATGTTCCCCATGTAACCTATAAACTCTCGATCAAAACATAACTGCTCGTCGAAGGACATAACACATTGTATATACTCATCGTTCATGTGTCGAAGTGAAACCTTTGTCCATAAAGACCGACTCTTGAAGTATGGATACAAGAGTGCCACAGACCCATGTATGGGCTTAGAAAAATAGGTCCACCTGTAATCTATTAGCTTTAATATATCGTCCCTTATGCAAGTGCAATGGGAGGTAATTAGTGGCAAGTGCATGACACATGTTTAAATGCAATATATAAAATCATAGATATAAGTATAAACATAGATATTAGCATGGGACATTGATATACAAACCTCTCTTCACACAATGTCGTGGATCGTGTAATGGCTTGTCTCACCTGAGTATTGAGGTGATAAACAAGCCCCTTGTGGAACCCTCATTGTCTACTATCCTCAAAAGTACATAGATGCTCCTCAATGATAGCACAATGCATCCAATCTCTCTCCAAAATTCCTCATCGAGTACTTTTCTTTGCACATGGCATGCAATCTATGCTCGAGAATTTCGTAAGGATGTCCATCTCGTATCTACAACAATAATGCGCAAAGCATTCATGACTTGTGGTCTAAATAATGCTAGATACATGTAGTCAAAGCATGTCTCAACTGGATGGATCATCTCTACAGTTTTGATCAGAAAATGAATAGAGCTAGATGATTTTTTCGCATGATGATCACTGTAAGTTTAGCATCACTCAAAATAGGCTCAATCCATGGAAGCTTGGCTATGCCTTCCATCAATAAATCGATGCAATGAGTTGCAGATAGGATCCATACGATAATAGCGAATTCTTATTACATTAGTTCTCCCATTCTCTTTCAATTAGATTTGTTATTTGTGATAACTTGCACAACGTTTTATAATTCAACATCATGAATAACATTGTTAATATGTTCAAAGATGTGTTTCCTCATGATACAAACACCTTCTATACTGGCATCCATAACACGAAGAAAATATATACCTAAACAAGAAGAGATAAACATGTTGACTGTATGGCGACAGCATTTGTCACTCCATCTCCAACCAATATAATGGAACATACATAAGTCACCGAATTTGTTCCAATGGACTCTAAAAGCACTTCGAACCATTCCTTTTCTTCGTCTAACATAGTCGTACATAATCTTTTTTAGTCCACACTATACGAGCCATCACATGAACTGATTAGTGGGATGGTTTTCACCATTGCCTACATGTATCAATTCGCACCATACTAAAAAAGAGATTGTATTCAAGAATGCATCTCTCTGTCTATAATTTTGTAACTTTTTTACATTGCCTTCAAATTGAAACTGATACAAATGTAGTGTGGTATCCTTGTCTAAGATGTTGTGAAGGTGGCATAGAGGAGTCCTCTTCTACACGAGAAGTTCGAGTATTGGTTTCACTATGACACTCCATCATCTCGATATCGATCGAAGCCAAATCACGATGACGTGCAACACGACCATCTTCTCCCAAGGCGTGCTCACCTCTTACGATTTGAACAACCTCTAGAGGATCCTTCTCACGAGCAAAGATACCCATTCCTCCTAACCAAACGTGACGTATAAGTCATGTAGTGGTGGTAGTGAATGACCTAGTGCAATATTTGCACATATGTGAGACAAGGTGATATATGGACCAGAATATGCAAAGATGAGATGGTGTTTGAACTTGAATATGCAAAATCAGGTGATATATGAGCTGAAATATTTAGAGATGATGTTTTCCTTAAATCAAATCTGAGTTCAAGCCTTTGATGAAGCTTGAAGATAAAGCTTAAGGGTTGAATGGGCTGCCTTAAAGCTCCTTTCTCTTACGCATGCAAGAGCTTAAGCCATAAGCTCTAGAGCATGCAACTTCGCTCAACTTAGAGCTCTCAAGTCTCAATGGCTTCCAAGTTCCACTCAAGTGTCAAGTGACAAGCTTGAACCTTTCACGAATGGCTATGGTAGATTGAAGCATAGTACAATAAAATCGACGAATTATAAATAAAAATCGTTTTAAAAATTGTAAAATCGTTTTTTAGCATTCTTTTTGAATTTTTTAGACCCTTTTTTTTCGAGAGAATTCGTCCTCATAAAAAACCCTACTCCTTGTAGTTCCGAATTCGCATATTGCTGCGCTTATACTTTTTGGCCTTCTCTTGTACACTCATCGTGAGAGCTTTCATTAGAAAGAAGATATATCATTAGGTGAGCATTAGAGCATTCAGCAATAGAGAACAATCAGCCCCTTGCAAGTTGCTTTGAAACTCAGCATTCTCTATTTTCCCTTTGCTTCAACCTTCTCTATTTGCCGCTTTCTTCAAGCTTCGCTTTGACACTATTTGCCCCTTGCCACTTGCCTTTTAGAGTCTAGATTGGTAGAACTCCCGATATCATTCGTAAGCACGTGACTCCCATTGGACACAATCAATGGCAATACAAGTATTGCATGGGCTTTTATACAGGTATTGCTTCCCGTATCAAAGCCCACTTACTTGGATTGAAGGGTGGAGGTATTGGCAAATGTGCATCCATCACTTAAGATGTAATTGATTAGCTAAGAGCTAAACTTCAATTAAGCCAAGGAGTGGGTGGCATTCTTTCTCCTTCAGCATCAAATACCATCAATGAGGATATTCAAAGTGCTCATGGTGGTGATGACATTGTTTCCCCCCTAGGCCCTCCACCTAAAGTGCCACGAATGGAGAGCATGAGTAGTGCAAGTATCTCTACATTCCCCCATTCTAGAGGCAACGCTCAAGCTCTAGAGACAAACATATTTGTGAGAGGGAGTATCAAGGCGGGCTTGCAAAAGCAAGCTATAGAAGAGGCTACTCGTGACCTCACCAAGCTAGTTATTTTGTGTGGCATCCTTTTCAAAGTTGTAAACACAGCTGCAGGGAAGGTGGCCATGAGATCTCTGAGTAAGATAGGAGTTCCTTGGGAGGGTCCAAATTCACTAAAATTGCGTACTCCCAAGCTCTATAAGCAATCACAATTAGTGGGGCTAGAGATGATGTCATTGTGAACCTCCTTGGAAAAATATGGATGCTCTATTTTATGTGATGGTTGGTCGGACATGAGGAAGAAGAATGTCTACAACATTCTTGTCTCTTCATGCAAGGGCACTAGATTCTTACATGCCATACTTGCACATGCACCAGGCATAGTTGTGACTGGCGAATTTATCTTTTCACATGTAAAGAAGGCCATAGAAGATGTAGGTGCTCATAATGTTGTGCAGGTGGTGACCGATAATGGGTCGAATTGTTTTTGCATGGGACGCATGGTTGAAGAGTTGTTTTCTAAGATCACTTGGACAACATGTGCATCACATAGTCTTGATCTCATGATGGAAGATATAGGTCACATGCCATGGGTAAACGAAAGTTTGGACAAAGAAAAATTCATTGTCAAATTTGTCACGAGTGGGCCTAAAGTTTTCAATATCTTTCGTGCCTATAGCCATTTGGATTTTCAAAAGCCCTCTGTCACTCGGTTTTGTTACATGTTCATAGTTATTGATAGAGTATTGAGGGTCAAGAAAGGGCTTTTGCGTATTGTCGTGGCGGAGGAATGGTACCAGATCTCTGAGGTGAAAGGGGTTGATCCTTTATTCACACAGTTCTCATCCATTGTCATGGGGATGAGGCATTTTGGTCAAAGGCTGAGGTGTTAGTATCTCCTCTTCAGCCATTTAATACAGAACTTCACATCACAAATATGGAGGACAACACACTTGGACTTGTATACGAGTACATTGACCATATACAAGAATGCATTCAAAAAGTACAAGATCTTTTTGATGATGAGTAAGTGCTTTTGAAATTTCGTTTTTTTATATTAGATTCTACAATTTAAACTTTACAAACATGATTCAATTTACAAAGTTTTGTTTAATTTCTCAATAGACGGACAGCTTTATGTGATGATGTGAAGAGGAGATGGGATTGGTTTTATAGACCAATCCATGTTGTTGCTCACATTCTCCATCCATTGTGGAAAACAGAGCAACAATATACTGACACTGAGCTTGAGGATAGCTGGATAGACTATATAAAAAGATAGACATGTGGAGATATGACTTTGCACACAGAGCTCGAGAGAAAAAGGCTTCAATTCCGTATCCATCAGCGTTATTTTGGGCAACCCACTTCATGTTTAAGAGAGAACCAAATTACACCCGTGACATGGTGGGAGTTGTATGGCCCGAGTACCCCATTGTTGATAAGTAGGCATTATAGTTGATTTTATATTTATATCAATTTATGAATGATCACGATTCATTGAATGATGAATGATGAATATTTACTCAATGTAGAGAAAATTGGCATTGCGGATTCTTTCACAAGATTGTAGCACACACCCTGCGGAGAGGAATTAGAACACATGGGCATTATTTCATACCAAAAAAAGAAATCGGTTGAGCCCATCACAACTTGAGAAGTTAGTGTTTTGTCATTGCAATCTCAAGTTGCTAGAGTCAAAAGGTCTAAACATAGCTCCTCTTCAGGTAAATTTCAAGTCTGGTATTAACAAATTACAATTGTCAATACAATTTGAATATTCATGAATCTAAGCTTGTAATCTTTTACTTATATGAATTATAATTTATAAGTCAATATTGATGAAGCTGATATTGGAAAAGTTAAAGATATCCCTTAAATCCTAGAGGAAGAGAGGGATATTTTTGCTATGCTTGCTACGGAGCCAGAGAGGAATATGTGCCATACTTGTCGCCAAACTAGGAGAGCTAGACATGCTCCAGGTATGAATAATGACTCTATGTCGAGATTGGAATTTGGATACTACCAACTTCTAAGTTTATTTATATTGTGTTATTTTTAGATGACCTGTCATTACCTTCTACTAGCCGGCAGGCTTCTCAAATGCAGCAACAAAAGTGTGCTTCGAGACGAGATGGACGTGGCCGTGGAAGGCATGGTAAGGCTTCCACCATGGTTGGATTCTGACTCGTCGGGTATCTTTTACCTGACCCATTACTGACTTGTTTCTGACTTGCCGTCAGAAACCCATTTCTGACTTGACCCCTTGCAGCTAAACAGGGCCAGAAGTCACACTATAAAAACGATATGACAGGCTGCTGTGTACTAAATGGTATAGAGAGCAGTAAGCTACTGTATACAACAGTAAAATATTAAAGCAAACTGGTATGGTGCTGCCCAGCAGGTACAAAAAAATACACAGCAGGAGAATGCAGGTGCTCTCAGTGTTTAATGCAAAAGATAACAAACAAACACTTTAAACTCCATAATGTGTTCTATAGGCATGAAAAAATGCTCAAAATAGGCGTGAAAATGGTGCAGAACAGTCCATAGTACATACTTGATAATTGCAGCTTGCCAATTAATGTAACACAAGACCAACTCATACATATACGATATACTTGATGTGGAATTGTTGTCACCAAAACATGTTGGTTTGAGCTTTGGAGTAACAATGCAATACACACACACATACAATTATACACACACATATGCACATACACATACAGCTACCCATACACATAGACATACCCATACACATAAACACATTCACATACACGTACACATAGACATACACATAAACCCATATACACATACACATGCACATGTACACATACATGATGCACATACTCATACACATACACACACACTTATAATACACATTACATACACATATAAATACACACACACATACATACATACATACATACATACATACATACATACACACACACACACACATATATATATATATATATATATATATATATATATATATATATATATATATATATATATATATATATATATATATATATATATATATATATATATATATATATATATATATATATATATACACACACACACACATACACACACTAAAATAATGTATATACTTGAGTTTTTATTAATAAAAAAAGATCACGTCACTAAACGTTAGAAACATTTTATCGTACTCGTTGGACGTCGGTTAAACGTCAGAAGTCAGAAGTCAGAATCCCGTCAGTAACAACTATGGCTTCCACTTTTCGAGTTGATCCAAAGGATTGGGAAGAGGCATCAGCCTCCTTTTCCAATGGAGGTGGTGATTTGGGAGGAGATGTTGTCATCCTTGCAGCAAAGTTTGGTCATTGAGAGTCCGATAGTACATCATCACAGGTTAGTACATTTGATGCAGATGATGATACCATAGATGATGAGTCTACATTTGACATTGGAGAGTCTTCGTAGTCTTTAGAATTCACCTACTCTTGGAGTTGGTTCTTGGACAGTGGCATATCTGTCATATGATCATTGATATTACACATGGCACTAACATGGATGATGGACATTATATTTTGATGCTTGTTTACTTTTTGATATCTACATGTTTCTTTTGTATGATCAGTGATCATTGACATTGCTGATAGTTGTATTATGTATAGCATGACTCATTGACTTCACTCATTTATTGATTGGTAGTTGATTATGTCCATTGTTCGGAGTTCCACTGTTCACTTTTATGTATGATGTTGACTCCTTTATTTAAAATGCATGGCAAGTGATTTTATATATTATTCATGTCAGGTATATCAAAAAGGTGTTAAATATGCATTGATACATAGCTTTATGCTTCAAAATATAAAAATCTCTCAGAGTGAATAAAAACCCCAATTCTTATTTTCGATTTTATAAACCTCTACGATTTAAACGATTTAAATCTTGATTTGAATCTCGTTTTTAAACTTCTTCTTGTACTATGGATTGGAGGCTGCACTCTGTAGTCCCAACTTCCCAAGCGAAATTGCTACCGGCTGCACTTTGCACTCATAGAGTGTCAATGGCATTGACTAGTGGGCTTTGGCTATGGTGAGCCATAAGTATGCTGAGTGGCAAGTGCTCTCAAAGGACATGAAAGATGGGCTGCCTTATGCTCGAATGCAGTTTGTCGACACTCATGTTAGTATGAGTGAGCATTAGGGCTCGACCCCCAAGATAACTCCCCAACTAACAACTTAATAAAGTTTTGCATGCACCTTACATACCAAGTTCAAACTGAAGCGGAAGTACCTTATAACAAAGCAGATGGTTCCGGTACGTGAACCAAATCCATACTCCAAAATAAAGAGCCTAAACTAGTAAGTTTCACTCCAAGCATCTACTACAAACAATAAAGCAAAAAAAGGAGTCAATATTTTTGCCAAAACACATCCAAATAGACTCAGGACGTAAACAAATGTATACAGAGATTGGACCATACAATAGGGAGACAACACATGAAAAGTAGTCTAAGAACCAACCAGTTTACATCTCCATTTGCATGCTTATCCAAAGACTACCTATTCAAACTACTTCTCGCACATCCTCCATCCACCCCCACCCCCCAATACTACATTCATAGGTCTATTCATCCTCATTGGTTCCTTTGTGGCCCACACACACGATATCATTTGTAATTCCTTTCTCATACTATGTGCTCATTCTCTGTGATGCTAGAACCATGTCACTTTTTCACATTGTTAGGCTTTCATTTTCGATTCACCTTAGATGTTTCTACTCTTTTTTGTTTATGGATACTTCTCAATATGATAGAGGGATTGCAACAATCCAGCACGCTTAGTAGCCCAAAGGACTATTCCAGCATACAACAAGGAACTAGTCAACACACAACACAGACTAGTCCACCACACAAGAGGGACTAGTCAAGCACACAGGAGTATAACAAAGGGTTATCAATAATCTAGCCCACAAAAATGGTCCACAGAAATAGGGCTCCTCAAATGAACTGTGAACATGATGATAAAATGGGACTAGGCTATTGTCTCTATAGACCATGGGAGTTCACTTATGTGAACATGCACGTAATGGACTACCCCATAGTGGAGAGTGAAACTATCCACTGACATAGGCATGCATGCCACAAGTTCATTTCGTAGAGCTAAGGGGCCCTTAGGCAATTGTCGAGCAGAGGGCAGGTAACTGCCCTTGCGAGGCAATTGCTTGGGTGGGACTCCTCCTGCCAAGCTAACCACCTTGGACACTTCCTACCCACATGTCCTCCCCTTCTAGACCTCATATGCATTGCTCTTCTCCATATGGCAAATGCTTTTAGACCTTTTCCTCAAGTGTCTAACATGAGCAACCACATTTGGGCTAGTCCTTACAATTCTTGGGCGGCTGCGTTTTGGGTTTAGTCCATGGTACTTGGGAGAGTGCACTTTGGCCTAGCATCCTAGTCCATGATACTGGGGCAAGTGCACTTTGGGCTAGTCATGTATTTGGGTGAGTGTAGTTGGGCTAGTCCATGGTACTTGGGTAAATGCACTTTGGGCTACTCCATGGAACTTGGGCACTGCACTTGGGCTAGTCCATACCTCGTCCATGGTGCTTGGGCACGTGCACTTCGGCTAGTCCATGGTGCTCGGGAGAGTGCACTTGTCATGCATATATGGCAAGCCTGCATAGCCTTGGGTGAGTGCAGTTGGGGTGCACACTTGACCTTGTGCGAGTGCCTTTTGGATGCACACATGAGCCTGAGCAACTTCATAGATAATTTGGATGACTTCATAGATGATTTGGACGAGTCCCTTAGTCTTGCCCGGTCTTATGGGCAAGTTCTAGTCAAAAGTGGGTATTGAGTCAGAGCAACCATATGCCCTTCTTGGACTACTTCATTCTCAAGGAGAGGTCTACTTAGGTGAGCTCATCTCATTGGAGGAATACTTTAACTACACACTTAGCTCATCTCAGGCGACTATCATTTTCAAGATTTGGGTGACCACTTGTATATGCTAGGCTCCGTTGCCCAATCATTGGAGGAATACTCTACATACACAAGTAGCACACTTTTATCTTCTCTACAAAACCTAAATAAGGGACAAGTATCCATACCTAAGCGTTACACTTAGAGACACACACCCAGAGTACATGTGCACACAACATCAACTGTAGATTCCTAATCTCAAAGGCTACATAAAGACTAGATAAAGACTAAAATAAAGGTAGCTACTTGAAGATACCATTTGAAGACACCATGTAGAGGAGCAAGAGGGAGTCTCAAAGATGCACTAATCCAATCAATCCGGAGTTGGTCTTGGTCTATCTAATCGATCACATGTATGCCATGAAGCTCAGTTCATGTTGAGCTAAGTGTCGTCATGTTGCGTATTACTACATACTTTTTGTCTTCTCCTATTGTACTCCTTTGTTATAGTCTCTTGTATCCAATATTCACCTTGTATGTGATTGGAATCAAAGCACTATTCTTTCATGCCTAAACGACTGTCTCGCTTGCAGTCTGTATACCTTGGCATAACAACTCAAGAGCCAGTCACTACTGCACTCTTCCTTTACCCAGCATCTCTATTGGCATATCATACATTCACCAATTTACAACAACAAGGAATTTTATCTGGCGGACCAGATATGTGTAAATTCATGTTATGCATGATCACTTGAAAGAGATAAAAAAGAATGCATTATGCAGTTAAATGATGGGAGATATTTGATGCACATATGCCTGATTCACAACAGTTAGATCTTCATATGCTCTCATAAGGTGCTTGTGCTATTTCATGTGGAAGGAATTGGGGCTTTCTTTTCCCTTTAATCCATACAAAATAAAGATAAAGCTTCTTCTTGAATACATGAAAATGGCTTCACAAACCTTGTCCTAGACCACCATGTAAATATGATTAATGGCCTTGCATTTCCATCGAACATCTTGAAATCAATGGTAGAACTTGATGTACCTATCATGATGAGAGAAAGATAGAAGAACTCACACTTATTGGAAAAATCAAGAATGCAGACTACGGAGCTGATGAAGCCTGGGAAAGTGAGAATGCAGCGTAGAAACTGCTTGTCATAGTGAAAATGTCAGCTGTGGAGTTAATGAAGCATGGATAAATGAAAATGCAAACTTGAGACTGATTATAGCAGCCGCAACATGAACAGTACAATGTATGTTAAGGAGGAACCTAGGCACGTTTTACCCCAACAACTAATGTCAAGTATATATGATTCTATCATGTCAGAATCCAACATGATGATATGTATGATATGTAGATATATCAGAACCATGCATGTGGTACGTATGTGTGGTACGTATGTAGTTAAAGATCCTCCTCGGATACCATGTCTGCTCCACATTTACTGCAAGGAATGCACCCATCCCTTTCAGTGCATGCTGCTCCCTCGTGTGAGATGAGGCTTGTTGAGATTAGTTCTCCTCATAATGGACATGTAACATAACAGGTTGAGGGTCTACTCCTTGAACCCTGTGACTATGGCTGAAAGCATCATTTTCCGCTGTAAATATTTGCTGTCATTTCCTCTCTGATTGTGCTTCTAGTGTTCCTGATAGATTCATAGTCAAACTCTTCATGCATTCTAATGGCCATAACCACAGGAATGAAAATCTCAACTTCCAAATGAAAGTCATCCATGATCCATCAACTCCTTCCTCCCGTCTATCCAGCAGCTGATTCGCTTCGCCCAGCAAAGAGAGTCAAAATTTCAGTATATAAAAGAACACCAGGCCAGCACTCTTAATGCTCTCCACCACGTGCTTTTGCTGAAGTGTTCCTTGTAATAATCTATCTTTATTCTCTCAATCTCTCTTTTAAAATAATTGCTCAAGTGATCTGTTTTCTCTTCTTTTTTAATGTTCGAAAATTTGATCCTTTGCCTTGTCTCTTTGTCCCACAGAATCGTTAATTGAATACTTTTTCCTTCCCTTTGCCAGCACTTACAAGTGATTTGTTCTTCATCATTACCTAGCAATGTTTTTTCATCCCTCTTTCGTAGGAAAGCTTGATATGGATATTTCATTGATTTTCCAAACGATATTCCAAAACATCAGAAATTGCACACTATAACTACTTGCAAATATCTTGAATGCCCTCCATGTCTCTTAATATAAATATTGTTGTACATCCCTTCCCTTCCTTTTGAGAAATTTTCAAGAATGCACCATCTGAGTTGCACTGTCTTTTAGACTTTAAACTTCAGGACCAACTGCCAAATAGAAGAAAGAAAAAAGAAAGGAGAGGGTAAATCCATCGAAACAACAGTTAACATACCTTGCCAAAATAAACTTTTCCTCTTTCACTTAGCAGTGGTTTCACCAGATCCCTATCCCCCATTGAAACTCCACCAGAAGTTATCAGTATATGTGCACCAGCTGCAATGGCTTTATCCAATGATCTTTCTATCTCATGCTTCTGGTCTTTAGCAATGCCAAGATCCATTACACTACATTGATTCTGAGTGGCAGCAGCAAGTAGCATTGCTCTGTTTGAATCACGTATCTGCACCGAAAAATTTAAGAAAAAAGAGTACTATGATTCCAAAGCATATAATGGTTCTGTATATAGAAATGCATGCTGAGTCTTTCACGTATAATTTGGATCAAGTAATCATGCGATTGCATATAAGTTGATAATCCTCATGTACCATTAAAACAGATCTATGGGATCATGCCCATGTCACAGATAAGAAGGAAAGGAAAGAATACTACATGGTTCATAAAAACCATGAAGGAAGCTAAGACACCCAGAATACACATACTGCAGCACGGAACAGTAATAATTCAGAAACATATTGCAGCCAAGGCAAAAATCATGGATACCCATCATCATTTACTGAGGTTATACGTCACTAGTTAATGTGAAAACATGAGAGGCCATGCCAATAAGAGGAATGATTTCAATGCAATAACCATATCACATCCAACAAATATAATCCACCATAATGCTTTCTCTTGAACGATAATATTGAGACAAAAATTCAGATGTCCCATTCAATC
Source organism: Ceratopteris richardii (assembly GCA_020310875.1). Classification (NCBI taxonomy): domain Eukaryota; kingdom Viridiplantae; phylum Streptophyta; class Polypodiopsida; order Polypodiales; family Pteridaceae; genus Ceratopteris; species Ceratopteris richardii. Next base: position 14,153,353 of record CM035417.1, on the reverse strand, counting down.
AAAGCAAAATACCTATATTACTTGCTACTTCAGGATGGCCCTATGTACCTTTAAAATGTTAAACCTCTCTTTTTTTCTTTTTTTCTTTTTTACTTTTTTTCTTTTTTTTTTTTGCAGAACAGAACTGATATTACTGAGAAAACATGTGCAAGGAGTCCCCATGTTGGAATGTTGTCACTATAGGAATGAATCAAAAAGACTGTGCAGTGGTCTATATTGGATGATGTGAAGTATGTACAATAAACCACCTAGAAGGTGAGTAACGGTGATGCAGAATCTTCAACCATGTGGAAAAATAATTTGTGATACCTCTCAAATGCAGATGATATCATGGTGTCAGTAAGCCATTGAGCATGAGACTACTCGAATTGTCCCATTTGCAAGCTTCCATTGAAAAGGAGAATAAGAAAACATTACTAATTCAGTGTACTTATTTCCAAGTTTGGAACCTACACAGGAAACCAAGAATTTGAAGTATATCAGAACAATATAGCCAAGTTCTTTTGAGTGTTTCCATCCTTTGTTTTGTGTGAACCCTGACATGTAAATACTTGACATAACTCTCTATACAGTACCGATCCCAAAACTTGAAACACAAATCCCAAAACCTATGCAAAAAGCAGAACAAGTTACATTCGGTATGTGCCATATACAAGCTTTGATTTGGCTGTCCATTGTTCCTGCATAAAGCTTTGATTTTAAACTACCTGTACAAGACTTTGAGTAGTTTTGCCACATCAGGAATTAAAATAACCACCCCAACCCGGTATATTCGTTGCGTGCAAATTGCAATCAGCAACTATTTGATTTGATAACTAGTCAGAAAACTGTTGCCCAAGAAATCAAGCATTCATTCACACATTTGTACACATAAGATGCACTAAGTCCCTAGCAATAATCATTTACACGTTAAAAAACAGAGATTAAAGACAGTTTTTGAGAGATCAGATCATCACCCCACCTTGAGCAAGAGAAAGATGTGCATTTGAGCTACTTGAAACATAAAAATCCACCATGAGACATGCTGTCCTCTAGCTGGCCTTTCTTTAGAAAATTGTTCAAAGAAGATTTAGTAACCATAGACACTTTCGAATCCCAATCCGCACTCAATTGAAGCATGAACATGCCCAACAATCAAGCCTAACACCTAAGAATTGGCCATAGCACTCTCAAGACTTTGAATATCCTCAAATTCTAAATGAAATAACCCAGTAAAATTTGGAACTTCCTAAATAGTTCTGTATTTACATTTTAGGAGATATGCAAAATATATTTCTACAAGTTTACAGACTCTTAAGTGTTCACTACAATCATTGTCAAAAATCTACCTTTGCCCCATATTTAGGACTCTTGAATGTTGGCCTACAAAGGACATACACTTCAAATCTAAGAGCCAAAGTTGTGAATAGTTTCAGAAACACAGAATGGAGATACATACATACCATAGAGGTCTCATACAATGGCGTATGTTTAGTTCAAGTACAATGGCGTGCGGTTTTAAATGGACTAGAAAATTTTCTGACATATAATGACGTTACGTACATTCAAAAATAAAATAGGCATATAATTATATAATAGTGTGTGGAATATGCATAATGCAAAGGTACATGATAGTAAATACATCATATATTATTTTATTACAAAATGCATGGATGATAACACATGCATGATACTTATTACGATTTACTACTTCATCTCAAACCAAAATTTTAAAATATAACAACAATGATTACAAAAAACAAGATCATACCTGATGTGCATTATGCTTTAATGATTATCTATAGGCCATACTCTTTGGATATTTCTAGGCGTGGAGGTTTCATATCGAAGCTTTAAAAAAATAAAGCATTCCACTTTTGACTAGGCGTGATTGCCTCTACCTTTCAAAATTCAAGAAACCCATGACCCATCAGACTAAACAGAGGCCTCCAGTCAAACAGGACTGATCGAATTTAACCGGACTAAACAATTCATCCATCCGACTAAGACAACTATGATACATACATACATACATACATACATACATACATACATACAAACACACACACACATATATAAAAGCTAATTATCTCAATTGGCTAGGATGAACAATCCTATTTTAAAGAAACTGCATTGGAAGTTCTTTTGAAGAGTTTGCCTTCTACATACAGTATGATTGTCACTATCATAGTAAAAAAAAATCAGCGATTTTTAAATAAAAATCGTTTTCTACATCGTTGGAACGATTTAAACGATTTTTTATGATTTTTATGAAAGTTTTTTTGGAAAAAAATTGTTTTCAGCAAAATACCTACCACCATTCGAGAGTAGTTTTTGGTCTTCTCTTACACGCTCATCTTGAGAACTTGCATTAGGAAGAAGTTAGAATATAAGGTGAGCATTAAAGCACTCAGCAATAGAGCACGATCAGCCCCTTGCAAGTTTCTTTGGAATTCAGCCTTCTCTATTTTCCCTTTACTTCAACCTTCCCTATTTGCCCCTTTCTTCAAGCTTCACTTTGACACTATTTGCCCCTTGCCACTTGCCGTATAGAGTCTAGATGGGTAGAAAGTAGTGTATCGTCACTAGGAATTATAGACTATTAGGTGATTTCATACGTTATTCATGTCAGATATATCAAAAAGGTGTTAAATATGCATTGGTACATAGCTTTATGTATCAAAAAATAAAAAATCTCTCACAATGAATAAAAACCTCGATTTTTATTTTGGATTTTATAAACCTCTACGATTTAAACGATTTAAATCTCGTTTTTAAACCTCTTCTTGTACTATGGTCACTATTCTATAGAACAAGACAAATCCAAATCTTGACAAAGTAATAGTAGCAATCCAAAAGGAGGAGAGAAGTTTAAGGGCAGAAGAAAACCTCAATGGAACTTCGCATACAACCAAATTCAGAAAATCCAAGAAATGCAAGCATTGTGGAAGAACAAACCATAAATATGCATATTGGTTTTTAGAAGAGGAAGATGCTCAAGATGATATTGGTAGAGTGGATGTTGACACTACATCCATCAACTATTCATGTTAAACCATGTCATCTTGTTTTTGTTATTTTTTATTTGTAGATAGGTATGGATAAGGGCATATGATCTTAATTAGAAAGGCCATAACAACCTTGATAGTTGAGAAAGTGCATTTAAGTCTATATTTGATCTTTTGCTTTCCATGGATTTGTTTGAAAAGAGTATGGGGAAGTTTTTTCAAGTTCTCCTTTTACTTGTGGTATGGAGTGTTCTTCATGTGCCAAGTCCTATTGTTTTTTTTTAATGGACATTGCCATGATCTTTACAAGTACCTACAACAACATTTTTGTCAACTGGGAATATATATCTATTATCTACCCTGGCATATTCCCCTCATATCAAGTTTGGAGGGGATTGTTGAAAATGAACCTTCCACAAGAGGGCTATTCATATTTGCAGACTATTTTTAAGGTCAAAGGCCGGTCAACAGGAGGTCAACTTTGGTTAAAATAAGCAAAAAAAAATTATCACATGCTTGGAAAGTACTACTCAAAAGCTATCCAACAATATGGCATATGCAAATTTTGGAGGGGATTAGAGGGTCCAAAGGTCAAACCCTAATTTCCAATTAAAATAGCTTTTCATATTATTTTAAATCTATGCTCAAATTTAAACCAAAAAAGCATATTATTCAAAGGCCAAGATTTAACCCCATCAATACCATCAAAATTAATTTCAAAAAAAATCATGACTAAATTTAAAAATTTAAGTCTCACTTTTTTGCCATGAAATGCGGGGAATTTCTTTCTGGGCTTGTTTTCCCAAAGCCTATTAAAAATTGAAGTCTCGCTTTTTCCACCATGAAAATTAATTTTTTTTTAAATCATGACTAAATTAAAAAATTGAAGTCTCTCTTTTCCACCATGAAATGCAGGGAATTTCTTCTTGGGCTTTTTAGACAAGAGGGTCAAAGCCTATATAAATAGGCCATTATATACACAATTGTTAGCTTGTAGCATAGCTACTTCAAGCTCTTTCAATTTAGAGTTTGTTAGATAGCAACTTTGTAAGTGCTTTCTTTAATTTAGGGTTTTATTTTTAAGGCTAATTTTGCTCCTTTGCCAATCTCTTATGTACATTGTCTCTATTGTCTCTCTCTTTCTCTCTCTATACTCTCTCTCTATATATTGTTTGTGGGCTTTAAAAGCCAACAGCGATTTATCTAAAAAGCAAATTTTGTTTGAAAAGCAAATTGTGATATGTGGCAAAATCCAATTAAAATCATCGAATGGTTCATGTGCTTCCATGTAACAAATATAAAAGCAGGCAGCAACAGATATTAAAAGCAATCAAAAAGCCCTAATATGTATTTTTGCAAGAGATTGTACAAAACAACAGCTTGCTATGTTCTTCATGGTTGGCTCACTTGTGCATTGAAAATCTATAAATACACGAGCTTAGACACTTTTTATCACCTACTAGAAGGAGATCCCCAAAATCTTGGTGGAGGATAATCTTCATCCACTTGGAGAGGTGGAGTTGTCCTTTCTTCATCTTCAACAAGGTGTGCAACAACTCTATAGCTTGTCTATTTTGGAGGAGATTATTTTAGTTATCTTCAACTATGGAGATTTTGGATTTATGGGCAGCTTATATACCTTATAAATTCATGTATTGTAATGGAATATATATGGAGCACGGCTCTTTTCTCTCTCTCGTGCCTTGTCTATTCTCCATCTTGTCTCTATTTTTTCTATGTCTCTATATTAATTGTGGGCCTAAAGACCAACAACTAGTATATCATATCAGGATACAACTGTCAACAGTACACAAAGATAATTGGGCTGCATGTAAAAGAGTTAAGTCTTCATGGCAAATGCAGATCAAGCTCAGTTTTATATTCAGCAGGGCACAGATATTAAGTCATGCAAGAGATGCACAATATAGGATTGAAGGGCAATCAACTCCAAGAGGGCTCACATCAAACTATTAAGATTGCGGCACCAATCACTAACAATTTTTGCATACTTTAATGCAACAAAATATAGCTCATATGCTACTTATGCTAGCATTGAAGATGGGGCAGATGATTTTTGCAAACAATGTAGATTAATTTGCAAGATTGAAGAGCATTACTTCCATGTACTTGAGAAGTAATGTTCAACCTACTAGTCAACTTTCTAAGTGCTCCTTGGGTTTCGTCACTCATCCATGTATGTGGGAGCTAGCATGTACAACTTGGTGGTCATGGAGGAAGACTTATTGAGCAACGAGGGGTAATTTATTTACATTTAGAACCTTATAGTGAACATTTTACACCACCTTGTATATGTGTGCATGTTTGTTTGGTAAGTTTAGCTAAAAGCAAATGACTTCTACTTGATAGGCCAAACCAATCTTGATAGTTGAGGAATATGTTTGAATCTACATACTATCTACTACCTAGCATATTTTTGTTGTCTCTATCCTTCCAAGTAGAACTTAAATGAGAAGACTATGGGATGTGTGAGTTCTCTTTGTGATGTGTGTTGTAGGAATGCTCTTCATGTTCAAGGTCCTTCTGTGTGCTGGTGGATACTTGACATGATCTGTGAAAATTAAAGGTACCTACATAAACCTAATAACTATAAAGTTGATAATTAACTAATATACCAACCTATCCAGGAAACCCAACTCTATCCTGCAAGTTAGAAGAAGTCAATTATTGAACATCAAACTATGGTCAATGGCTAGTCAAAATGGTCAAAATGGTCAAAATGGCATAATTTTTTATGAAATGTTATTAAAATATTCATCAAGAGCTTTAATGATACATAATACTATGGTATCTGGATCAAATTGAAAGGTTAAATATCAAACCCTAATTTGCAGATTTATGTGAAAAGCAAATTTTAATTGAAAAGCAAATTATGACATGTGGCAAAATCCAACTAAAATCATCCAATGCTTCATGTGCTTCCATGTGGCAAATATAAAAGCAGACACAGCAGACAAAGCACCTACAAAAAGTCGAAAAATACTGATATGTATTTCCGCAAGAGAGATCACGAAAAAAGCAGCTGTCTATGTTTTTCATGGCTGGCTCACTTGGGCATTGAAAATCTATAAATAAACTAGCTTAGACACACACTATCACATACTAGGAGGAGATCTTCAAGAGCTTGGTGGAGGATGATCTTCATCCACTTAGAGAGGTCGAGTTGTGCTTTTTTTCATCTTCAACAAGGTGTGCAACAGCTTTATAACTTATCAATTTTGGAGGAGTATCTTCAGCTATGGGGACTGTGGAGTTGCGGACAGATTGTATCTTAAGCATATCCTTCATGCTACCTTGTAACTTCATCTACTTCATTGTTGTAATGTAAGGAATATGGAGCTCTTCTCCTTTCTCTCTCTCATCTCTTGTCTATTCTTCATCTTGTCTCTATTTTCTCTTTGTCTCTATATTAATTTTGGGCCTAAAAACCAACGGTATACATTTGCAACTGAAGGAGAGCAGAAGCCCCTTAGATTTTGATCTGCATACATGTGACTATGTTGATAAGACTAATTAGTGACTATGTTTCTTATTCCACAAGAATTTTTTGAGTGATAGATCAAGCTCTTGGTAATGGCATTTTTTCCAATCAAGCAAAAGCAAGCAATAAATAATGTATGGCTGCAAAAATGATTGTACAATTTTGACTCAAGCATGGAATGGTCAATATGAAGGAAGCCAAAGATCTAATTTAGCTCTAGCTTTATGCAATACCCAACAATTTTTTTCTTTCAACAATACATCTACTCTAAGATTATACCCCCAAGTGTTGGAAGATATTACCCCTAGCAATTTTTCCTCCATGCCATGTAAGAGCATGGAATGCTAACGAAGATACATCAATGAAGGAGGATTTGCACATGTTGATTCACATACCTAAGCAACTAAGAAGGGCGAGAGAATGTTTTGAATATTCTCATCAAGGGCTTTAGCAAAAATGAAAGTATCATATGTGAACCCTGGTGCAATTTGAGATATCCCATATACCGAAATTCCTTGTATAACTTGTGACAACATTTTGGCCTCCAGCAAATAATACACAGACATAGATGCCCGCACATAAAATAGAGGGCTAAATGGACATCCTTGACGAAAAGAGCATGCACTGGAAAATAGTGGAGACAGCCTCCGATTAATGTCCACATGTGACTCACTGTCTTCGGCTAAAATATACACTAGATGTGAAAACTTAGTGAAACGAAGTTTTTGCATGGCAGCCACAATGAAGTCCCAACAAATGAAGATTTTTGCATGGCAGAACTACTTAATAAAACCAAGTCTTTGCATGACAGCCACAATAAAGTCTTCACAAATGAAGTTCTTTGCATGGCAATAAATGCCATCAAAATGCTTTTTTCAAAATCAAGTTGCATGCAGATCATTTGCTTATTCAATTCTATAGCATGTTCCATGACCATTCAAGTGAGAAAGATATAAATAATGGGTTTAAATCTTAATGTGAAGACCTTTGCAAAAATTTTAAATAAAGGAAACCCATCATTGTAATAGGTCGCAAATCAATAATGTGTTTGAGCATTTCTACTTTCAAAAGGTACTTAATCCAACCTAGTTTAAATGAAAAAGGCACTTTATCCTACTTCCACATTTCATTGCAAGCATCAATGAGCAACTTCTTAAGAGAATCCCAGAATGCCACTACAAATTCCTTAGTTAAGCCATCTAATCCCGATGCTTTACCATTTCTCCAAGATTGAACTCCTATGAGTAATTCCTCCTTTGTCATCGACTTTTCTTAATCGTTGTGCTGAATAGATATTTGATATACTCACTAAACCAATCTAGAAAGCTATACAAGGTGTGACTTGCAACTTCTTCTAACACTTGTTTGATAAACGGCTTGGGAAACCCATCTTGTATGGTTGCTTTGTTTAATGTCCGAAGTCAACAAAAACTCGTATCTTACCACTATCATTTTTGGGCACTATTATCATTGATGAGAGCCACCTTGAGTGCTCTACCCAACTTCTTCTAGCTTTGCTAGCTCCACACGTACCACCTGTGCATATTTGAGGTTGAATCTATACGATATAATTCACACTGGAATTGCACCTTCAATAAGAGGCATAAGATGAAGCCAAATTTCTCCAAGAATTCGTACTAGGTCTTTGTATGACCATGCAAACATATGTTTGAAGTGTTCTAATATCAATATGACTTCATGTTTAAGCGAAGGAAAATTCCCTAGCCACTTAGTTATCCGAACCAATTGTTGCTCATTTGGTGAGCCCAAATTGATTGACTTCTTCAATTAAGGAGTCTTCGTTAGGTTTCTTCTTGAATGCCTTCAAAGAATATGCAGGTGTATACTCAATTTGAAATCTTGAAGTCTTTTGCTCGATCCATGTGGAAGGTATTTCCTGCAATGATAACTCAATATGCATAATTGTTGCCCGGCCCTTCCCTACATTATCTCTTCCTCCTTTTGTTGTAGGATGTGGATGTTGGTCTAGACTTGAATTTTTTGTGTTTCTTAGAATCTTCCCCCGCTCACAACATGCTACACAAGTTGACTGTTAGCTCTAGTAATTCCCACTAAAAGATGATCCAAAAATGGTTTAAGCCTCTCTTGACTATGTAAACAATGCTTTAATGGATTGTCCAATGGACCACTATTATAGAGATTGTCTATTGGACCAATCAACCAAATATTGCAAAGACTAATCACAACAAACATAAGTTATACTAGGTATTCCACTTACAATCATGGTTAGCATCTTGATCTTGTCCTTTGTACTTGTCTTTGCTTATTGTGGACTAAGGTCTCATTTGACCACCAATGGACCATGTTTTATAATTCGACCATGGTCCGGTATTGGATTATGATCCAACATTGGACCATGGTCCAATGATTGGACTTCCAAAGGACCTTGATCCAATAAACCCAATGGCTTAATTTGTCCGATGTCCAATGGCCCAAAGTGTTCCAATGGACTAATCTGCCCACCATAGTCCACTAGCCCAAGGTGTCCCAATGGACTAATTTGCCCATCATGGTCCACTTCCCAAGGTGGTCCAATGAACTACGGTCTACCAAGGTTTCAAAGCCTTAGGCACTTCCATTCTCAACCAATCGAGAGACATGTCATTGGTCAAAAGTCTTCTTTTGGTCCATAATCTTCTTTCCTACACAAGTTCAAGCATGCATAGAGTCAAATAATGATTGACCATACAAATGCTCAAAAACCTTGTTGGACTCGCGATCATACTCAACACGACTGTTCAGCTCTGCAATTTTCGCTTGGTAGCACTCTATATCACCCATTAGCCAAGAATGCAAGGATACATCATCTTTGGAAGGATAAACTAGCATTATACTTGTGAGGTCCTTTTTGGGATCTGTATGGGATCTATATGCAAAAGCTGGACGTGGTTGTCGTTTGATGTTGTCACCCAAATAATTTGCTCTAATAATTTGCTCTAATATTAAAGTGCTTGAGCTTGCCTTGCAACAATGTGATAACCACAAATTGGAATACAAATGAGCATCCTTGTTTTGACATGATTACCTTTTCCACCACTCCAAGAGGTTTGACCTTGCGTTGATCAGTGATGATGACTGTGAATGGCGCAATCTTGGTGATGGAGAGGCCTAACTTGTTCATGGTAAATTCAATCATCAAGTTATGTCGAAGCCACCATCAACGATAACTCGGTGTCCCAATTGTCTTTAAACTCCACAATAATTTAGAGTTCTTGTACTTAGCCACTTATGATGGGGGAAAGTCCACTAAAAGCCCATCCATGTCTGGGGGTGGATTCATTGATGCATGCATTGTTAAAAGATCACTTCTTACCCTTGACTCAATTTGAATCAACTCAAGCAAGCTTACCCTCTAATAGCTATTCCTTAGAAATTGAACGTTGGTGGGAGGTGTGGATGGACAATTAGGTGTTTGAAGTCAACTGCTACCGTTTTCTAAGGATCTTTGATGCCATCTATAATTTTAATACTTGTATGTTAGTGATGTATTGGCTGATTATGGTGGTAGGAATTGTATTATGGCGGGTTCCTACTTTTCTAAGCATGCCCCTATGGTTGTCTCCTTTGTGGAGCAAGACATCAGAGGATCTATGGTGCTACGCATTCTTGAACAGATTCAGCTTGATGGGAGTCTGTCGGAACAAATTGAGATGATTTGGTCCCAACTTTCTTGGGCCAAGGGATGCCGGGCTGAGTCCCTTGTGACTCGCTTACAACAGGTTAGTTTGTTTCTGCATCACGAGAGTGGATATCGGCTGGCTCGTCTTCGGGAGAGCGAGCGCTGCCTTCACAAGAGTATTGCCTCCCTTCAGCAGTTCTTGGAGCGGCGACCTGATTGCGTGTGGACTAGCTCTCAACATTGGACCTAGATTGGTGATCGTATGTATGGGAGTTTTTCTTGGCGATCAAGCCGCAGCATTCGCACAGTGGGCTCAGAGAGCTTCGCCGGCTAGATGGCTCTTGTGCTATTGAGCCTGGGGAGCTAAGAGAGTTTGCTACCCAATTACCGTACCTTGTTGTCAGCAGAGGCCCCCTCCGAGACCAGGCAAGAGAGTCGTCATTGTGTCTTACAACATGTGCATGTGCGATGTCCTGTGACGGAGGAGATGCGGACTTGGCTTTTGGTGCCATTCACTGATAGTGAGCTTCTTGATGTAGTGCATGGCATGGCTCGGGACAGTTGTCTTGGTGATGATGGTCTCTTGCCTGGTTTTTTTCTTTGATATTGGGGGCTTTTTGGGGACGGGATCCGACTTGCCTTCCAGGAGATCATGGAGGGGGGCCATCTCCCTCTGTCGCTTGCCGAGGGACTGATTTTCCTTATCCCAAGGAAGGGGAGCAGTTGGATGATATCAGACATTGGCGCCCGATCACGCTCCTCAACTCAGCCTACAAAATTCTTGCAAAGGCTCTAAGATCATGGAGGGGGGCCATCTCTCTCCGTCGCTTGCTGAGGGACTGATTTTCCTTATCCTCAAGGAAAGGGGGCAGTTGGATGATATCAGACATTGGCCCCCAATCACACTTCTCAACTCAGCCTACAAAATTACTGCGAAGGCTCTGAGTTTGAGATTGTAGCCGCTTAAGGATGATCTTGCTCCTGAGCAACAGATCCCTCCTCTCCTTCTGACTATTAGGAGGAAGCTGTTACATTGGAGCTCTGCCTGTCTCTCCCTGGCTGGCCGGTTGTGGTGGCTAACCAGGTTCTCTTGGCTACGATGTGGTATGTCACCTCCTGTCGGATCTTCTTGAGTTCCTGTATTAGCCAGATTCAGCGGCTAATAAGGAACTTTTTATGGTCTAGCCAGGATGGCAGCCCCGCTCGGGCTAAGGTTGCTTGGCAAGTCCATCACTCCCATTGGAGGGAGGTGCTTAGGGGATCATTGACCCTGCCTGTCAGAGAAGAGCCCGTCCCTGGGCCCTGGAAGGATTTTCTTCGGCAAAGGCTCGCCTCTTTACTATTGAGTTAGAAGAGGTCTCGGTACTTGGTGAATTCCTTGATCAAGCAACACTTACAGATCCACATGGGTATTTGGCATGTCATTTACAACCTTCAAGATACTTTTGAGAAGGAGACATGGCATGCTTATATGGCTCATCCCTAGTAGGTGGCTTGATGTTCTTCTGGATGGACAACTCTCTATCCATGGTTGGAAAGGTTTGCTGTGTTCCCTACAATGCATGATAATCTCAAGCATAGTTTCTCTATAAAGAATCATAAAAGAAACATGCACAGGTAAAGAAATCAGGAAGAAATATGATCGAAAATACCAGACATGACCAAAAATAAAATGGAGAAACAATATATGATATACATAAGAATGTGCCATAAATGATAGATCCAATCTTATCTCTGTTTGTATGCATTCATTTCGGCTCTCTAGACACAGGCAAAGATATAACAAAAACTTTTGATTTTTGTTTTTCCCAAAAACTTCCTTTCTTTTAACAGACTGAAATACAGTATGAAGAGGTGAATCTTACATCTGAAAGTACCATATTAGATATATCTAAGTACAGGAAAAATTCCATAAGTGTCCATTTCAAACCATGTTCTCAAGTACCATGGATACCTGTTGCACGTAGAAGATGTCTTTCACAGCTAATCTTTTACTGCAGAGACACACACAGGTGTTCATGCAAAAGCCATCTAACCTCCTAGACACTTCAGTACTTGCTTTACATGCCATTAAGTCTGCTATCTATGTGACATATCTTGCCTTAGACCACTTCAAATTATCAGGTTACCAACTTAGCCTGATTAATGACATTGCCTTGTTTTATCACACACTTGCACAGAAACCTATGGCTATTACAACTTTGCACTCCTGCACAGCCACAGGTTGGAAGTACAAGCCACTTAACTCCATTATACTCAACTTTGCTGCATTATTTTTTACCCATCATCAAACATGCTAGGCACAATGCTTACTATTGCTCAGTGTGCTTCATAGGTGCATTTCACTCTCTAGCTTTTCTCAATCTTTACATTCAATTCCTCAATGATCATGCATAAGAGTGTTTCACATTTATACCCTTCATCAAAAATATTATTAACTGTTTAAGCATATCATAACCTCTGCCCTTGATATGCTTATAAGATAATCTTCCTTAATTTTCCATGCCCTCATTATCATACAGTCCTTACAGAAGTGAGTGTAGAAGATAACTCCTTGCAACCAATGCAAAGATATGTGATTGTTAATGTACAAGTATCATGCACCATAATATTCCACATTATTCATCACTGTTGGGCACAGATGTCAAATATAAATTCAAAACATTGCTATCTTGAAAAGCAAGTCTCTAGATTTCTAGGCAAGAATAAGAATATTACCTGACCTCTACCAAGGGAACGAGTACTGCTATCAACCAATTCATCACCTGTTGACAAGATCGCAACTAGAGGTCGTGGAAACACCTGAAATTCAACCCAAAAACAGTGAACAACGGCATCTATAACGTATAAGCTCATCTACATGCAAGTTTATGTTCGTACATAAGAGTATATGTGTTGCCACAACAGCCAACAATTGTAGATAAGTAACAATAAGATAACCATCCATAAATAGATGGCAGCAAGTGAACCAGTTTTAAATGACTTCTGCATATGCATGCTTACCTTCACCACAGTAACACCAATAGTGGCCAATAGTCCTATTTCTGCTGGACCCAAAATATGACCAGCACTCAATATTACTTCACCTTGTGCAATGTCGAAACCCTGACACATCACACAATGCTCTCTCTCTCTCTCTCTCTCTCTCTCTCTCTCTCTCTCTCTCTCTCTCTCTCTCTCTCTCTCTCTCTCTCTCTCTCTCTCTCTCTCTCTCTCTCTCTCTCTCTCTCTCTCTCTCTCTCTCTCTCTCTCTCTCTCTCTCTCTCACGACGGTGTGCTACCCATGCAGGTAGCACACCGTCGTGCATGCATGCCGAGAGTACATCAAGCTCGCAAAGAAGGAAAGAAGGCTTCATACAGAGATGGTCGTGTCATCATTGATGGCAAGGCCATCCCATAGGGATTCGCGGCCTGTGAGACACTCGAGGAGATACACCTTGCAGTTTGGAACTGCAATGGAGATCTATGGACACACCCAGAGAGATTGGAAGAGGTGCGCAAAGACAAAGACATCATTATGCTCACAGAGACACATGAGAGCCCGAACCGGGGCCTACCTCGTGTCCACGGTTTTCAGTGGGAGTCCACATACAGAGAGTGTACACGTCAGCACACCACCCGAGGATCAGGAGGAGTAGCCATACTCTTTAGAGATGGACTTCAGAGCAGGATACAGATAGTCGCACGTGATTCACAGGCCAGATATCTTTGGATTCGACTCCAGCTCTCGCAGGAGCGGATCATCTTCATAGCATTATGCTACTTTGCTCCTTCTAGCTCGCGTTTCGCTATCATAGATCGAGAGGAGGACTCACCATACACTTGCTTGTCAGAAGAGATTACAGAGTACTCTGCATTAGGGGAAGTCTTCCTTATGGGAGACTTCAATGCCAGGACAGGCAATGATCAGTGTGAGATATTTGACCCAGAAGACCCGGAGATACTACATACCATAGAGGATGAGTCTACAGCTCGAGCTTCAGCTGACCCTACACACACTCACTATGGCACTCACCTACTCAGACTAGGCTCTCGACATAATCTCGTTATCTACAACGGGATGACTCAGTGGCCTACCTCAGGAGGATTGACATGCATACCACACTCAGTCACAGATGGCGGGGGAAGTACAGTAGATTACGTCATGGGGTCCAGAGAGGCCATCCACCTACTTACCTCATTCACCATCCCACCCATACCCATTGGGGCCGATCACACATACCTCGCACTCTCCCTGAAGGGAGACACCCCTACACGCATACCCGCAGCACGCATCCCACACACCACCATCCACTTCACACACGAGCTAGCTCACATATATGCGGCTCGAGTCGAGCAGGGTCTTCTCTTACTTCATCCTGACACTCCACTATCCCTACTCACCTCTCAGATAGCATCAGTTCTTCAGACATCAGCCATCAGCTCCTTCCCACACACCATCCATTCTCGTCACACACCTCCTCCCGGGACTATGCCACAACATCGTTGGTATGATGAGGATTGCAGAGATCTTTACCGCCGACTACGAGCTCAGCGAGCATTGGGAGAGATCACAGAGAGAGAGGCCAAGGGACAGATGAAGACTCTCACACGTCGAAAGAGGCGAGCCTTTGAGGAGGCACAGGAGCTTGAGCTATACCATCTCTTTATGAGTATGGACAGTGCTGCAGCATGGCGCAGCCTACGAGAGCCACGCCCGACCACACCTATTGGAGACCCACACACATGGCATGATTATGCTCAGAGGTTATATGAGGTACCTAGGCAGCCTCCCATTCCCCAGCCACTTGAGCCTCGCCCTACTAGTTCTTCTCTCTTCACAGCAAAGATGGTTGAGAGGGCCATACGACGACTTCGACATGGACGTTCGACAGACCACGCAGGATTGAAGAGCGAGCATCTCATATATGCAGCCTCCACTATAGCCCCGTTGATTGCACATGTCTTCAACCGGGCTATAGGAGAGGGCTTCCCAGAGGAGTGGACTAGGCACACCATTGTGCCTATCCACAAATCTGGCGACACCCTGGATCCAGGGAACTACAGGACCATCATGATTGGCCACACCATGGCCAAACTATACGGTGCCATACTTGAGGCAGAGCTCAGTTCATATGCAGAGACTGAGGGGCTACGAGCACGAGGCCAGGCAGGTTTTCGACGAGCTTTCTCTACTATTGATCACATCTTCATTCTGCGCTGCCTCATTGATGGGGCAAGGGTGCGGAAGAAGAGGCTATATTGCTGCTTTGTGGACTTCCGCAAAGCTTTTGATACAGTGCCGCGAGAGAGGCTCTTCCAACGCCTCCAGAGCTTGGGAGTACCATCAGGGATGATTTGGGCCATCTATGCACTCTATGAGCAGGTGACTGGGAGGGTACGGTGTCCAGGAGGTATGTCTGAGGCCATTGCTAGCACCATCGGTGTTAAGCAAGGCTGCCCACTCTCTCCCACTCTATTTGGTCTCTACATTGACGAGATTGAGGACTACATTCTCCGAGCTGGAGGAGAGGGTGCAGACCTCGCAGGTACACATGTCCACATTTTATTATATGCCGATGACATTGTCTTGATTTCAGAGTCACCCGAGGGATTACAGCGCCACCTTAGGCCCTGGATGAGTTTTGTACACAGAGGGGCTTGACAGTAAACCTTGGCAAGACCAAGGTCATGATCTTCCACACCTCCCCCATGGTGAGGAATGGAGCAGGATTCAGAGCTGGTGGTGGACAGATTGAGGTGGTCACTTCCTATGTCTATCTCGGAGTCACATTCACGAGCTTGCCTGGCCCCTTCAGCATGAGACAGGCAGCCACCGATAGACTCACACGTGGATATGCAGCTTTAGCCATGTTAGAATGGAGATGTCACCAAGCACACTTCCAGGAGCACCGCACGAAGGGCTGGCTATTTGACACACTGGTCAGACCAGCTATGATGTATGCTGCGACGGTTTGGGCCCCAGGTCTCACAATCACCCAGTGGAGTGCGATCGAGAGGCCACAGGTACGTATGATCTCGCGATTATTTCGTGGGAAACAGTCGGTGCCACATGACATCATCAGGGCAGAGCTAGCTGCACCACCCATGGCAGTAGAGGCACTATTCCAGACTATCTGCTTTATTCAGAGGATTAGGGACCTCCCTACAGATAGACTCACACACAGAGCTCTTGAGGCATCTATACAGATATCAGAGTTAGGATATGAGAGAGCTTGGTACACTCAGGTTAGAGTCTGGTTTGATAGTCATGGACTTGATATGGACAGATTGCCGCCTTTTCAGTATGACCCAGACTCACCTCACATCCACCTCTCTCGTCGTGAGAGGAATGTTGTGCTCAGACAGGATCTCTGGCAGCTCTACATTAGTCAGACATGGCACACACCACACATGGGATCGAGACTATCGCACTATCGAGACCAGTTCATAGACATACTAGCTGACGGTTTCATCCAGCGACCACGCTACATGGATACTCACATGCCTCATAGCTTGAGGGTAGCGATTGGCCAGCTGAGAGTCTCATCACACCGACTCGAGATTGAGACGGGCAGAGCCGCAGACATTCCTAGAGAGGAGCGGATATGCAGAGTATGCAGAGTAGAGATGGAGGATGAGGAGCACTTTGTATGCAGATGTAGCGCATATGATGGCATCAGAGGCAGATACGAGACTCTGTTTGCAGGGCAGCCCACCCTCCGAGAGATCATGGACTCTAGAGACCAGCGACAGTTCGGGCGATTCTTACTAGAGATACAGAGTCACAGAGATTCCCTACTCCAGCCTACTGTAGCACTCCATACAGGAGGGAGACAGAGTCAGCTCACTGACTTCTTTATTCCACGACGTGCTGCAGCCCTCCCCCCCTCAGCCCACATACCGAGCGGGGTGACTCTTCAGCAGGCTCAGATATCTCGAGCTAGGAGACGACCCCGTGCTATAGGATATCGGGCCCCGAGACTTCACCGACACCAGATTGCGGAGATCCAGGCTTGTGACCATCGCGCCATGGAGGAGAGACGATCCCAGATGATGGCCGATCCCGTTGCAGCCATCAGGGTGGCCCTGACTCCACCTTTACCTATGTATCACATATTACATCCCACCCACTAGCACAGGATGGAGCTAGTTAGTCGTTTTAGATGCATTCTCATGGTTGTTGTACTACCCTTTTGCATATAGACTATCATAGATATCGCACTCCATACACCCCCCACCACTTTCATGGGTATCCCCACATGCATACTACGGAGATCTATATCAGCTTAACCAGTTTCTTTTCAGCACTTTTATCTTTTCTGATTGACAGAAGATACACCCATGTACATCGATTTGTCTCATAGGCCGAGTTCGGCCTCCTAATAGACGTAAAAACACTTTCTTTCTTTCTTTCTTTCTTTCTTTCTCTCTCTCTCTCTCTCTCTCTCTCTCTCTCTCTCTCTCTCTCTCTCTCTCTCTCTCTATCTATCTATCTATCTATCTATCTATCTATCTATCTATCTATCTATCTATCTATCTATCTATCTATATCTATATCTATATCTATATCTATATATATATATATATATATATATATATATATATATATATATATATATATATATATATATATATATATATATATATATATATATATATATATATATATATATATATATATATATATATATATATGCTGCACCCAGTGGGCAATCACCTTTCTCTCTTCTAGATGATGATATTTGGGAGTTCAGGGATGGTGATATCATTCTCCTAGGGGACTTCAATGCCCGAACAGGCAACTCACAGACAGTCTTCTATGACACTTCAGATGAGATGCTTAGAGAGATGGATGTGGGGGAGTTGGGGCTCGACAGATGCTCGCATGATAGAGAGCAGACAGAGTATGGGAGATATCTCATTGTGATGACGACTACGCATGGGTTAGCCATACTTAATGGCCTACACCGATTTCCTGGGGCAGCTGGTTTCATTTGCTTTCCACATAGACATGGAGCCAGTACAGTGGACTATATCATGACACAGCCGACCTTCATCCCCTGCATTCAGGATTTCACAGTGGGAGCTAGACCAGTGGGTGTAGCAGTGGATCATGCTCTTTTGACACTATCAGTCTCTTTTTAGTACAGTACAGCTCAGACATCAGTAGGCAGGTCACATACCCGTTACACATTTACACCAGAGACCGATTCCGTTTATACAAAGGAGATCTGGGACCGTCTACGCACAGTTGGTCCAGGTCTCTCACTGGAGGAGTGCACCACTCTACTGACGGAGACATTGCATAGTGCCGCATCAGTGGCATATCCACACACCCGGCCAGTTCGGAGGCGACAGTCTGGGAGCACGCCCCAGAATAGTTGGTATGACGAGGAATGCAGAGAGATGAGAGCCCAGCTTCAGAGAGACCTTCTGCTAGGAGTTATCACTTAAAGACAGTCTCAGATTGCTTTTCGTCGTCTTGTGAGACGGAAGAAGCGGGCTTACCTAGCTCAGTTGGAGCGAGATTTATTTCAGATGTTCTTGAGTAGGGACTCAAGAGAGGCATGGCGACTTTTTCATGAGCACTCCACTCCCCCAGCGATTACTTCACCTGATGTATGGAGTCAGTATGCGACATCGCTATATATGGTTCCTGGACAGGAACCCCTTCCGGGCCCTACAGAGCCGTGCCCAGCCACGAGCACTTTCTTTACCGCTCGAATGGTACAGAGGGCCATTGATAGGATGAGGACAGGGAGGGCATATGACCATGACGGTCTAGTGGCGGAGCATTTTATTCATGCTAGGGATATGTTGATGGAGGTTCTTGCAGTGTTGTTCAATCGTGTTGTGCCATGTGTGAAGGGTTACCTGAGACTTGGAGATTGTCTACTATTGTGCCTATCTTCAAGGCAGGGGATCCTAAAGATCCGGGAAACTATCGCACTATTATGGTTGGACACACATTGGCACGGTTGTATGCATCCATTCTTGAGCAGCACTTGAGTGATTGGGCAAAGGGTGAGGGTATGCGGGCAAAGGGTCAGGCAAGTTTCACGAGAGGTCTCTCCACTCTTGATCATATCCTGACACTTAGAGCCATCATTGAAGAGGGAAGGTCACACGGGAAACGGATTTATTGTTGCTTTGTGGACTTCCGCAAAGCATTTGACATGGTGCCGAGAGCTCGATTGATGCGCAAACTACAGGAGATGGGGGTACCCATAGAGTTGATGTGGGGGATTATGGCTTTGTACAGATCAGTGGTGGGACGAGTTTGCACCCCAAAAGGGGTATCTGATTTAGTTCACTCTACTATTGGAGTGAAACAGGGCTGCCCACTGTCTCCTACTCTATTTGGTATGTATGTTGATGAGGTGTCTGATTACATTGACAGAGAGGGTGATAGAGGGGCCGAGTTGGCAGGGACGTGGATCCCATTGTTGTTATATGCTGATGATATTGTTTTGATATCTGACTCACTTGGATGCAACGACACTTGGATGCTCTACACAGCTTTGAAGAGGATAGTGGTCTGTCTGTAAACCTTGGTAAAACCAAGGTTATGGTGTTTAATACCACACCGCAGTGGATAAGGAGATCAACACCTATTTTCACATATGGGCAAGAGGTTGTGGAGTATACAGATGCATACACATATCTGGGGGTAGTATTCACTGGACCGAGATTTTCCTTGAGGAGAGCAGCAGAGACTAGACTGACTAGAGCATCTGCAACTTTGGGAGGATTGGAGAGGATGTGCTCGCAAGTTGAGTTTCAGGAACCCAGGACAAAGTTATGGCTCTTTGATACTTTGGTTGCCTCTACTATGCTATATGGGGTACAGGTTTGGGGACCCTCTATAGGTCAGGATGGGTGGAAAGTCATGGAAAGGCCCTTGGTATCTATGATCTCTAGGCTGATTAGAGCCAAGGCCTCCGTACCACATGATATCATTCAAGCGGAGCTAGCTGCTCCCCCTATTGAGATTGAAGCACTCACTAGAGCAGTCTCCTTTGTACACAGCTTGTGGGACACTACCAGAGATAGATATACGAGGTTGGCCCTCAAGTCATCCAGACAGCTAGCTCTACAGGGGGATACATCATGCTGGTTTGCACAGATGACATCATGGTTTCAGACACATGGTTTTACCATGGACAGGCTACCTCCTTTCCAGTACTCTTTACAGACACCCCTGATGTACCTGACACGGGTGGAGATTACTAGACTCATTCGTTAGGATCTGATCCGGCTGGACACCAGGAGGACATGGATTGAGCCTACACAGGAGTTGGGTACGAAGATGGCTTTCTATAGAGAGCATCTTCTACACCTCACGACGGATGGGTTTGTGACTCGTCCTAGCTATATGGATACACACCTTTCCCATGCCTTGCGTTGTGCCATTGACCAGTTGCGCACATCCTCACATCAGCTTGAGATTGAGACTGGCAGATTCAGAGGGGTACCAGCAGATAGCAGGATATGCCGTCTATGTCACCTAGAGCCAGAGACAGAGCTACATTACATATGTCATTGCACGGTATACTATGAGATACGGGGCCGTTTTCATTGTCTATTCAGAGAGGGTTTTGGGCCTCTATCTAGAGTCATGAGTTTTGAGGATCAGACATGTCTTGGACTATATCTACTAGAGGTACACAGACATAGAGACTCTCTACTGAAGAGAGCTGGAGGGAGACAGTCCCAGAGACAGATTACAGATTTCTTTACACAAGACACTGGGCAGCTAGAGGAGCAGTCAGTAGAGCATCTAGTCTATGAGAGTGCCACTACTGGCACTCTCATAGACCGAGCAGTGGAGCTAGGGAGATCTAGACGACCGAGTGAGAGGTGGTGCTTCACAGTATCGACGGAGACTACAGCGGAGGATTCGAGCTGTACTTTTCAGATGCCCACAGCGCAGATGAGGATAGATCTCCAGCCTTGTTTATCAGCACATCCCTCCTATGTATCAGCCCTTTGTTGTATTAGTCTCGGTGTTAGCCTTTTCCCAGCTATTCTACATCTTTCATTTTCAAAACCACTTCCTTTGGTACTCAGATTTTGTATCAGATTCACCAGTTTAATAACTTTTGGTCTCATAGGTCATTTTGGCCTTCTGAAGACATAAATATATCATTTCATTTCATTTCATTTCTCTCTCTCTCTCTCTCTCTCTCTCTCTCTCTCTCTCTCTCTCTCTCTCTCTCTCTCTCTCTCTCTCTCTCTCTCTCTCTCTCTCTCTCTCTCTCTCTCTCTCTCTCTCTCTCTCTCTCTCTCTCTCTCTCTCTCTCTCTCTCTCTCTCTCTCTCTCTCTCTCTCTCTCTCTCTCTCTCTCTCTCTCTCTCTCTCCACCCATCACCAGTAGCTAGGGCATTTTACTCACATTTTGGACCCCCCCATGTATTAGGTGGCCACTATCTGCACAGTCAGAGCCACATCTCCCCAGCCTTTTCCAGCCCTATATAGCTTTGTGAAGCGATATACTTTTTATTTCATTCTTTTTTTTTCTCTCTCTCTCTCTCTCTCTCTCTCTCTCTCTCTCTCTCTCTCTCTCTCTCTCTCTCTCTCTCTCTCTCTCTCTCTCTCTCTCTCTCTCTCTCTCTCTCTCTCTCTCTCTCTCTCTCTCTCTCTCTCCGCACAAAGGGGTGGCTCTTTGACACTTTGGTTACGCCAGCGCTCATGTATGGGGCAGCCATTTGGGGGTCGGGATTAGCTACATCAGTATGGACAGCATTAGAGAGGCCACAGATCCTCATGATTGCCAGACTTATCCGCAGCAAGCCTTCAGTACCGCATGATATCATTAGAGCAGAGCTCGCTGCATCACCGATGCTAGTTCAGGCACTGTTCCAGACAGTATGCCTAGTACACAGACTTCGGAGCATGGATACAGAGCGCATTGCTTATCGTGCTCTCCAGGCATCACGTGATATGGCATTAGCAGGCGACACCTCTTCATGGTATGCACAGACACGAGACTGGCTGGCCCACCATGGCTTTGACATAGACAGGCTACCACCACTACAATACGACTCACATGCACCCACCTACTCGCTCTCTCATCAAGAGAGGAATAGGGTCATTCGTCAGGAGATATGGAATACATACATACAGAGGACATGGGTGAGCCCTAGGGATACATTGCCACCGAAAATGCTCTATTACCGCGAGCATTTTCTACATATATCGGATGCGGGCTTCATCGAGATCCCCAGATACATGCAGACATATCTTCCCCACCACCTCCGAGTCGTCATTGGGCAGCTCCGGGTCTCATCACATCAGCTCGAGATTGAGAGGGATCGGTCCAGGGGAGTCCCCCGTGAGGAGAGGTGGTGCCCAGTATGCCAGACAGAGCTAGAGAGTGAGAAGCATTTTATTATCACATGCAGAGCATACTTAGACCTAGGAGCACAGTTCCAGCTAGAGGAGTCACTCCAGTTGTGCATGACCATGGGAGACCAGCGACGCTTGGGGCGCTTCCTCACAGCAGCATACGAGAGGCGAGACCGGTCACTACAGCCCACACATCAGCCACGGGTGAGTACCCAGCAGACCATTACCCAGTTCTTTCAGCGAGCGGAGCTAGATCAGAGAGGTCCTTCTAGAGGGCTCACACTCCACCAGGCAGCAGCACAGAGAGCACGATGCCGACCACGCATGGTAGGATATCGTCGACCGCGACTATATCAGGAGGATATTTCACTCATCAGGACAGCCTACGACCACATGATGGAGCATAGGCGTTCCACCACCCCCTGGGTTGTCTTCCTTCAGGAGGCACTCAGACCACCTCCGATGTACCACATACTACACCCACCTCCCCCCATCACCAGTAGCTAGGGTGTTTTGCTCACTCATATTATGGATCCCCCTGTATTAGGTGGCCACTATCTGCTGAGCCAGAGCCACTTCTCCCCAACCTTTTACCAACCCTTGATAGCTTTGTGTTTATTTCATTTCATTTTCTACACATGGTTACTACACTTGTACATGGCTTTTGTCTCATAGGCCAAGTTTGGTTTCTTTCTCTCTCTCTCTCTCTCTCTCTCTCTCTCTCTCTCTCTCTCTCTCTCTCTCTCTCTCTCTCTCTCTCTCTCTCTCTCTCTCTCTCTCTCTCTCTCTCTCTCTCTCTCTCTCTCTCTCTCTCTCTCTCTCTCTCTCTCTCTCTCTCTCTCTCTCTCTCTCTCTCTCTCTCTCTCTCTCTCTCTCTCTCTCTCTCTCTCTCTCTCTCTCTCTCTCTCTCTCTCTCTCTCTCTCTCTCTCTCTCTATGTGTGTGTCTGTCTCAGGCAGCCCGTGACCGCAGCACACGTGGATACGCAGCACTAGCTCTGATGGAGAGACAGTGCCACCAGGCATATTTTCAGGAACCCCGCACAAAGGGGTGGCTCTTCGACACCTTGGTTACGCCAGCGCTCATGTATGGGGCAGCCATTTGGGGTCGAGATTAGCTACATCAGTATGGACAGCGTTGGAGAGGCCACAGATTCTCATGATTGCCAGACTTATCCGCAGCAAGCCTTCAGTACCACATGATATCATTAGAGCAGAGCTCGCTGCGCCACCGATGCTAGTTGAGGCACTATTTTAGACAGTATGCCTATTACACAGACTTCGGAGCATGGATACAGAGCGCATGGCTTATCGTGCTTTCCAGGCATCACGTGATATGGCATTGGCAGGTGACACCTCCTCGTGGTATGCACAGACACGAGACTGGCTGGCCCACCATGGTTTTAATATAGACAGGCTACCACCAATACAGTACGACTTCCATGCACCCACCTATTCTCTCTCCCATCAGGAAAGGAATAGGGTCATTCGTCAAGAGATATGGCATACATACATACAGAGGACATGGGTGTGCCCTAGAGATACATTGCCTCCGAAAATGCTCTATTATCGTGAGCATTTTCTACATATATCGGGCGAGGGCTTCATTGAGATTCCGCGATACATGCACACATACCTACCCCACCACCTTCGAGTTGTCATTGGGCAGCTCCGGGTGTCATCACATCAGCTCGAGATTGAGAGGGGTCGGTCTAGGGGAGTTCCCCGAGAGGAAAGGTGGTGCCCAGTATGCCAGAGAGAGCTAGAGAGTGAGGAGCATTTTGTTGTCAGATGCCCAACATACTTAGACCTACGTGCACAATTCCAGATAGAGGAGTCGCTCCAGTTGTGCATGACTATGGGAGACCAGCGGCGGTTGGGACACTTCCTCATAGCGGCATATGAGAGGCGAGAGCAGTCACTACAGCCGACACATCAGACACGGAGGAGTATCCAGCAGACCATTACTCAGTTCTTTCAGCAAGCTCAGTTACACCAAAGAGGTCCATCTAGAGGGCTTACGCTCCACCAGGCAGCAACACAGAGAGCACGACGTCGACCACGCATGGTTGGATATCATCGACCACGACTTTATGGGGAGGATATCTCACGCATCAGGACAGCCTATGAACACATGATGAAGCAAAGGCGTACCACCACCACCTGGGTTGTCTTCCTTCGGGAGGCACTCAGACCAGCACCGATGTACCACATACTACACCCACCTCCACCCATCACCAGTAGCTAGGGTATTTTACTCACTCACATTATGGGCCTGCCATGTATTAGGTGGCCATTATCTGCAGAGTCAGAGCCCCCTCTTCCCAGCCTTTTCCAGCCCGATATAGCCTTTTCCAGCCCGATATAGCTATATGTAGTAAGTACTTTTTTCATTTCATTTTCTACACATGGTTACTACACTTGTACATGGTTTTGTCTCATAGGCCAAGTTTGGCCTCAAGTAGACGTTAATATGACTTTCTTTCTTTCTTCTCTCTCTCTCTCTCTCTCTCTCTCTCTCTCTCTCTCTCTCTCTCTCTCTCTCTCTCTCTCTCTCTCTCTCTCTCTCTCTCTCTCTCTCTCTCTCTCTCTCTCTCTCTCTCTCTCTCTCTCTCTCTCTCTCTCTCCATCTATAGGGCTCACGCTACACCAGGCAGCAGCACAGAGAGCACGGCGCCGACCACGCATGGGCGGATATCGTCGACCACGACTATATAAGGAGGATATCTCACGCATCAGGATTGCCTACGACCACATGATGGAGCATAGGCGTACCACCACCCCCTGGGATGTCTTCCTTCAGGAGGCACTCAGACCACCACCGATGTACCACATACTACACCCACCTCCACCCATCGCCAGTACCTAGGGCGTTTTACTCACATTTTGGATTCCCCCCATGTATTAGGTGGCCACTATCTGCAGAGTCAGAGCCACTTCTCCCCAGCCTTTTCCAGCCCTATATAGCTTTGTGTAGCGATATACTTTTTATTTCATTTTATCTTCTACACAGGGTTACTACACTTGTACATGGTTTTTGTCTCATAGGCAAAGTTTGGCCTCTAGAAGACGTTAATATGACTTTCTTTCTTTCTTTCTCTCTCTCTCTCTCTCTCTCTCTCTCTCTCTCTCTCTCTCTCTCTCTCTCTCTCTCTCTCTCTCTCTCTCTCTCTCTCTCTCTCTCTCTCTCTCTCTCTCTCTCTCTCTCTCTCTCTCTCTCTCTCTCTCTCTCTCTCTCTCTCTCTCTCTCTCTCTCTCTCTCTCTCTCTCCTCATGATTGCCAGACTTATCCGCAGCAAGCCTTCAGTACCACATGATATCATTAGAGCAGAGCTCGCTGCACCACCGATGCTAGTTGAGGCACTATTCCAGACAGTATGCCTATTACACAGACTTCGGAGCATGGACACAGAGCGCATTGCTTATCGAGCTTTCGAGCATCACGTGATATGGCATTAGCAGGCGACACCTCCTCATGGTATGCACAGACACGAGACTGGCTTGCCCACCATGGCTTTGACATAGACAGGCTACCACCACTACAGTACGACTCACATGCACCCACCTACTCGCTCTCTCATCAAGAGAGGAATAGGATCATTCGTCAGGAGATATGGCATACATACATACAGAGTGTCATGGACAAAGGAAACCATCCTGAACCTAAGATTCCATGTGAACCCTGTATCTCATGATTGGTTCAGAATTAGGAGAAACCAATGTTTCCATTGCGTCCGAAATGTGCCAAAACCCTAAGATCGACTGTCTACTTGCCTGATTCGGATATCCAGAGCTCATGCTTCGAGTCGATGATATCATGATGACATCATCAAGTCGCAACCGCCCTTGGGAACCGCCCTTGAAAACCTATATAAGGAGGGGTTGGCCACATTCATAATCAGTCTTGCCAATGCCAGTCTTGGGAGCTCAAGGAGTCGTGACCTCCAAGTAAGTACTTTCAAGTTCTAGTTCTAGTTCTTGTCTTGTTCCTTGTTCTAGTCTAGTTCTTGGACATACTATCTTGTCCCCTTGTAATCTAGTAGTAGGAGATCCTGTCGAGTTCTTCCGTGTATCCAGTTCATCTCCCAGAAGGGAGTTCTTGTAATCGAGACATCTTGTCTCATACTTACGATCCCGGGTTGTGGGATCTCCTGTATCATCTCTAGTTGAGTTATTCATACCTATCAGTCCCGGGTTGTGGGACATCTTGTATCGATCGTATATTCTTGTATCGTTTCCCCTTCGTGGGTGATCTTGTAATCAGAAGTGTATTTCCGAAATCTTGTCTATTGTAGTCAGAGAGCACAATCTAGTGCTCCCCTGACATTTTGGCAAGACTATCTTCTATCCAAGACCAGACATCATGGAGAACGCTTATGAACAGATCGTAGCATCACTTCAGAGTCTCCAACAACAAGTCGAAGACCTAAGTCATCGCCAGACACAAGTCGAGATGGGACATCCGGTGCATGTAGGTGCACTCCTCCAAGAATTACAAGAACGAATCGGGAGTCTTCAAGCGAATCAAGGGAGTATTCAAGTGAATCAACGACCCAGTACATCATTTATGAAGGAACCCAAGATCTGCATGCCAGAAAAGTTCAATGGTGATCGCACAAAGTTTCGAGGATTCTTGCAACAAGTCAAATTGTACATTCGCATGCAGCCTGATAGATACCCTGATGATGCATCCAAGGTCGGTTTTATTGGAACCTTGCTCTATGGTCAAGCTTTATCATGGTTCGCCCCAATCTTGGAGAAGGATATGGCCGTACTTCATGACTATGAGGCATTTCTTGGAGAGCTTGTCGCCACATTTGGAGATGCAGACACGAGTCGAGTGGCAGAAACAAAACTTCGAAAGCTACGTCAAGGTAACCGCCCTGCCTCTACCTATGCATCAGAATTTAGGCAGTTGATATGTGACCTCACTTTGCATGAAGATTATTTCATAAGCCAATTTAGATGGGGCTTAAGGGATGATGTGAAGGACCTTCTACTCACGATGCCAGAGGTGAAGACATTGAATGAATACATCAACCAAGCCATTCAATGTGATAACCGCCTTTTTGAAAGGAAACAAGAAAAACAAGTAGAAGGAAGACCTCGCCAATGGAAACCTTTCCAGCCTACTCCTAGAGATGACACTATGCCCGAACCTATGCAGATAGATGTAACTAGGTTCCAGCCTCTAACACCACAAGAGAAACAAAGAAGGAGGGATAACAAATTATGTCTATATTGTGGAAACCCTGGCCACATTGCAGTTAATTGTCCCAACAAGAGAACGAACTCCAAAGTCGCAGCCACCCTTGTAGAGCAGGGAAACGAGGAAGTCCAGTTGTAAAAGAGACCATACACCCGGACCATGATATACGAAAGGGTCTCATAATTCCATCCACACCCGTAGAAACATGTCTTGCCCCTGTCAAGTTAATCCTGTCTAAGAAGACCCTTTCCCTCATAGCTCTGGTAGATTCAGGAGCGTCCTCATGTTTCATTGATGAAGGACTCGTTAAGAAACATGGAATTCCAGTACTTCGAAAGAACAGACCAGTAGTAGCTGAAGTAGTAGATGGACGGCCTCTAGCATCGGGGAATATAACCATGGAAACCATACCACTAAGAGTACACCTTGGTGACCATGATTCACACATATGTTTCAATGTAATATCGAGTCCAGCAAATATGGTTATCATCGGAATGCCGTGGTTAAAGAAACATAATCCAGAAATTAATTGGGAAAAGAATAAAATCACCCGTCGAGATATCCAGAAGAACCCAACATATGTTGGAGCCAAAGCCTTCATACATGCAGTAAGGAAGGAACCTACATATATGATCTATGCCATACCAGCTCAAGAATCCAAGAAAGATGATCCAGTACAGCTACCCAATCAGTACAACAGCTTTGAAGATGTTTTTGAAAAGAAGAATGCAGATATCCTCCCAGAGCATAGACCTTATGATTGCCCCATAGATCTTCAAGAGGGAACACAACCACCCTTTGGACCAATCTACATACTATCTCCAGAGGAACTTACAGAACTACGCAAGAACATTGATGAGAATCTAGCAAAGGGGTTTATCAAACACTCGAAGTCTCCAGAAGGAGCTCCTATTCTATTTGTAAAGAAGAAGGATGGGACTCTCCGGATGTGTGTAGATTATCGTGGATAGAACAAAGTCACTATAAAAAACAGATACCCTCTACCACTCATATCAGAGCTCTTGGAACGCCTTGGAAAAGCAAAATTCTTCACGAAAATTGATCTTCGAGGAGCTTACAACCTTGTCAGGATCAGAGAAGGAGACGAATGGAAGACAGCATTTCGAACAAGGTATGGGCATTTTGAATATGTAGTTATGCCATTCGGTCTTACAAATGCTCCAGCTGTCTTCCAACATATGATGAATGATATTTTTCGAGAATATTTAGATGATTTTGTTGTAATATACCTTGATGATATCTTGATATTCTCCAAAAATCTAGAGGATCATGAAGATCATGTAAAGATAGTCCTAGAGAAACTAAGAGAAAAAGGATTGTATGCGAAATTGGAGAAGTGTTCTTTTCATAAGACAGAAGTGGAATTTTTAGGGTACATAGTATCAGATAAAGGAATTTTTATGGACCCTAAGAAGATTGAGACAATCCTTGATTGGCAACCACCTTCATGTGTTCGAGATGTACAATGTTTTTTGGGGTTTGCCAATTTCTACAGGATATTCATCAGAGATTACTCCAAGATAGTGACACCTCTTACCAAGCTTACAGGGAACTCCAAATTCTCAAGCAGAGAAGGCTTTTCAGACCTTGAAATCAGCATTCACTACTGCTCCAATTCTAGTTCATCCTGATTCTAGTAAGCCCTTCTTCCTTGAGACAGATGCATCGGACTTTGCTCTAGGGGCCATTCTTTCCCAATATGGAGATGATGGACACCTACATCCAGTTGCATATCATTCAAGGAAGTTTTCCCCTCCAGAAATTAATTATGAAATTCATGATAAAGAACTCCTTGCCATAGTAGACGCGTTTGATACCTTGCGTCACCATCTAGAAGGAGCAGCTCATAAAGTCATTGTGTATTCAGATCACAAGAACCTAGAGTATTTTATGACCACCCGGATTCTCAATAGAAGGCAATCTCGATGGAGTAACTTTTTATCCAGATTCAACTTTGTCATCACATACCGTCGAGGACGTCATCAATGTCAGTCAGATGCCCTATCCAGAAGATCTTACCTTGCACCAAAGAAGGGTGAAGAGGCCTTTGATCAACAAGAGAGTGTATTACTCAAGCCTGAGCATCTCCAGTTAGCAGCTATCTCTTCAACCCATCCTGAAGATTCAGACTTGAATCATTTGATTCATGAGAATCTACCGCAAGATGAATTATTTTGTAATGTTAAGCAAAAAACTCAAGAAGGAAAAGTCCAAGAAGTAAATGAATTCCAGGAAAAGGACGGGTTACTATTCTATCAGAACCTATTGTATGTCCCTCAAGGAAAGCCCAGGATCCAAGTACTTCAACGTCATGACAACCTTGCAGCAGGACATTTTGGAGTAAATAAAACCATAGAACTCATATCCAGGGATTTTTGGTGGCCTCAAATGTGGAAGGAAGTCAAAGAATATATCCGAACCTGTGACACTTGCAATAGATCTAAGGTACCACGACATAAGCCTCATGGCCTCTTGCAACCCTTACCTATTCCAGAAAGGCCATGGGCCTCATTATCTATGGATTTCATCACAGATCTACCAAAGTCAGATAAGTATGATGCCATTCTTGTTATTGTGGATAGATTCACAAAGATGGCACACTTCATTCCAACCACAAAGGCAATCACAGGTGCAGGCACTGCTAGACTCTTTCTCAGATACATCTTTAGGCTTCATGGATTGCCTCATGATATTGCCAGTGATCGAGGTCCTCAGTTCATATCTAGCTTTTGGAACAGTCTTTGCAAGCTCCTTGGTGTTCAAGTTAAACTATCTACAGCAAATCATCCACAGACTGATGGACAAACAGAACGGGTGAATCAAGTCCTAGAGCAATATCTCCGTTGCACTAGGAACTATCACCAAAATGATTGGTTTGAGTTGTTACCCTTTGCAGAGTTTGCCTATAACAATAGTGTTCATGCATCTACTAAGCAAACTCCCTTCTTTGCAAACTATGGACAACATCCAAGGATGGATATACAACTCTCAAATCATGTCAAGAACCCAGCTGCCAGAGACAAGGCCCAGTACCTGATGGACATTCACAAAGAACTGAAGGAAGAGATCCATAAAGCTCAACAACAATATAAGTACTATGCAGATCAACATCGTGTCCAGAATCCATCGTATCAAATTGGGGATAAAGTATGGTTACTCCGAAACAATTTACAAACGTCAAGGCCTTGTGCAAAGCTAGATCATCAAAAGTTTGGTCCATTTACCATCTTGGCCAAGATTAATCCAGTCACCTTCAAGCTCCAGTTACCGAGTACCATGAGAATACATCCAGTTTTCCATGTATCCATGTTGGAACCATATCAGATTTCACCATTGAGGGGGGAGGGACCTAGTCCTTCACCACCTATCGAGATTGATGATCATGAAGAATTTGAAGTCGAGCATGTCCTAGATTCCAGAATATCCCGGGGAAGATTGGAATACCTTATTCATTGGAAAGGGTATGACATCAGTGATCGTACTTGGGAACCTGCAGAAAACCTTCAGAGAGCACCAATCAAGGTTCGAGAATTCCATAAGAGAAATCCAACGAAGCCGAGACCAGATAACATGACCGCTCCTCGTGGAACTCGTCGCTTGAGGGGGAGGTGATGTCATGGACAAAGGAAACCATCCTGAACCTAAGATTCCATGTGAACCCTGTATCTCATGATTGGTTCAGAATTAGGAGAAACCAATGCTTCCATTGCGTCCGAAATGTGCCAAAACCCTAAGATCGACTGTCTACTTGCCTGATTCGGATATCCAGAGCTCATGCTTCGAGTCGATGACATCATGATGACATCATCAAGTCGCAACCGCCCTTGGGAACCGCCCTTGAAAACCTATATAAGGAGGGGTTGGCCACATTCATAATCAGTCTTGCCAATGCCAGTCTTGGGAGCTCAAGGAGTCGTGACCTCCAAGTAAGTACTTTCAAGTTCTAGTTCTAGTTCTTGTCTTGTTCCTTGTTCTAGTCTAGTTCTTGGACATACTATCTTGTCCCCTTGTAATCTAGTAGTAGGAGATCCTGTCGAGTTCTTCCGTGTATCCAGTTCATCTCCCAGAAGGGAGTTCTTGTAATCGAGACATCTTGTCTCATACTTACGATCCCGGGTTGTGGGATCTCCTGTATCATCTCTAGTTGAGTTATTCATACCTATCAGTCCCGGGTTGTGGGACATCTTGTATCGATCGTATATTCTTGTATCGTTTCCCCTTCGTGGGTGATCTTGTAATCAGAAGTGTATTTCCGAAATCTTGTCTATTGTAGTCAGAGAGCACAATCTAGTGCTCCCCTGACACAGAGGACATGGGTGAGCCCTAGGGGTACATTGCCACCGAAAATGCTCTACTACCGCGAGCATTTTCTACATATATCGGGCACGGGCTTCATCGAGATTCCGAGATACATGCAGACCTACCTTCCCCACCACCTACGAGTCGTCATTGG
This sequence comes from Ceratopteris richardii, assembly GCA_020310875.1. NCBI lineage: Eukaryota > Viridiplantae > Streptophyta > Polypodiopsida > Polypodiales > Pteridaceae > Ceratopteris > Ceratopteris richardii. The sequence goes on along the minus strand of CM035417.1, from coordinate 14,121,216 downwards.
GAAGCTCCGGGTTTCATCACATCAGCTCGAGATTGAGAGGGGTCGGTCCAAGGGAGTCCCCCGTGAGGAGAGGTGGTGCCCAGTATGCCAAACAGAGGTAGAGAGTGAGGAGCATTTTGTTATCAGATGTCCAGCATACTTAGACCTACGAGCACAGTTCCAGATCGAGGAGTCATTCCAGATGTGCATGACTATGGGAGACCAGAGACGCTTGGGACGATTTCTCACAGCAGCATACGAGAGGCGAGAGCGGTCACTACAGCCCATACATCAGCCACGGGTGAGTACCCAGCAGACCATTACGCAGTTCTTTCAGCGCGTTGAGCTACATCAGAGAGGTCCATCTATAGGGCTCACGCTACACTAGGCAGCAGCACAGAGAGCACGGCGCCGACCACGCATGGGCGGATATCGTCGACCACGACTATATCAGGAGGATATCTCACGCATCAGGATTGCCTACGACCACATGATGGAGCATAGGCGTACCACCACCCCCTGGGTTGTCTTCCTTCAGGCACTCAGACCACCACCGATGTACCACATACTACACCCACCTCCACCCATCGCCAGTACCTAGGGCGTTTTACTCACATTTTGGATTCCCCCCATGTATTAGGTGGCCACTATCTGCAGAGTCAGAGCCACTTCTCCCCAGCCTTTTCCAGCCCTATATAGCTTTGTGTAGCGATATACTTTTTATTTCATTTTATCTTCTACACAGGGTTACTACACTTGTACATGGTTTTTGTCTCATAGGCCAAGTTTGGCCTCTAGAAGACGTTAATATGACTTTCTTTCTTTCTCTCTCTCTCTCTCTCTCTCTCTCTCTCTCTCTCTCTCTCTCTCTCTCTCTCTCTCTCTCTCTCTCTCTCTCTCTCTCTCTCTCTCTCTCTCTCTCTCTCTCTCTCTCTCTCTCTCTCTCTCTCTCTCTCTCTCTCTCTCTCTCTCTCTCTCTCTCTCTCTCTCTCCCCCCCCCCCACGCCTCCCCCCCCCCCCCCGAGTTGGTGACCTTTATTCTGAGAGTCAGAGAGCTCCCCACCACCTGACTCACCAGGCTTGCATTTGAGAGCTCTAGACATTTGGCAGAGACAGGGCATGAGAGAGTATGGTATGCACAGACTTACCGATGGTTAGCAGACCATGGCATGAGCATTACGGATCTCCCCCCTTTTCAGTATGACCTCTCTTCCCCCCATCTTACCCTCTCTCGTTCGGAGAGGAATAGGATCATCCGTCAGGACCTACTACAGATACATAATACACGTCAGGGAGACATGGATAGCACCACGGGAGCCTCTTCCCACAAAGAGGAAACACTACAGAGAGCACTTCCTGACGGTGACAGCGGATGATTTCATTCAGAGACCACGATACATGGATACATACATGGCACGAGCTGAGAAAGTGGCCATTGGGCAGCTCAGAATATCATCACACCAGCTCGAGATTGAGGTTGGCCGAGCGACACATACCCCGATGGACGAGAGATTATGCAGGATATGCCGAAAGGAGGTAGAGGACGAGGAGCACTACACATGTAGATGCCAGGCATATGAGGACATCAGAGACCGCTATCCACAACTCTTCAGGGGGCCCAGAGAGATCAGGGCTTTATTGGGGACAGAGGACCAGCGCCCTCTAGGTCGTTTCCTAGTAGAGCTCAAGCACCATCGTGCATCACTTCTCCAGCAGCAGATGGAGATACACCTAGCCCCCCCCCCCCCCCCCTCAGACTTATATTACAGATTTTTTCAGACCCACATCCACTCGAGGACCCAGCTCGATGCGGGGTGTCACATTACACAGAGCAGAGGAGCTTAGACGACAGCGTCGACGACCGAGACCCCCACCAGAGAGAGATTCAGGCGATTCACGCACGCCATGACATGGAGATACGGAGACGTCAACAGCGCACCCCTGTCGATTTGGACGTTCAGAGCATTTTGAGGATCGCCCTGATGCCTTACCCACCGATGCATTATATCCTACACCCACTCCAGGCATTTAGTGGGTTGTGATACCATCGAGCCTCCCCTCCCTATGCATATCATATTTGTATCTCACCCATTGAGCATATAGAGTGCATACCCATAGCACCCCACACCCTTTTGTTGTACTCACACTTTATTTTCCTTTTGGGATCACAGTGGATTGGTTCATACCGATGTATATGTTTTGTCTCATAGGCCCAATTTGGCCTCCAATAGACGTTAAAAAGTCTCTCTCTCTCTCTCTCTCTCTCTCTCTCTCTCTCTCTCTCTCTCTCTCTCTCTCTCTCTCTCTCTCTCTCTCTCTCTCTCTCTCTCTCTCTCTCTCTCTCTCTCTCTCTCTCTCTATTTGGTCTCTACATTGACGAGATTGAGGACTACATTATCCGAGCTGGAGGAGAGGGTGCAGACCTCGCAGGTACACATGTCCACATTTTATTATATGCCGATGACATTGTCTTGATTTCAGAGTCACCCGAGGGATTACAGCGCCACCTTGAGGCCCTGGATGAGTTTTGTACACAGAGGGGCTTGACAGTAAACCTTGGCAAGACCAAGGTCATGATCTTCCACACCTCCCCCATGGTGAGGAATGGAGCACGATTCAGAGCTGGTGGTGGACAGATTGAGGTGGTCACTTCCTATGTCTATCTCGGAGTCACATTCACGAGCTTGCCTGGCCCCTTCAGCATGAGACAGGCAGCCACCGATAGACTCACACGCGGATATGCAGCTTTAGCCATGTTAGAGCGGAGATGTCACCAAGCACACTTCCAGGAGCCCCGCACGAAGGGCTGGATATTTGACACACTGGTCAGACCAGCTATGATGTATGCTGCGACGGTTTGGGCCCCAGGTCTCACAGTCACCCAGTGGAGTGCGATCGAGAGGCCACAGGTACGTATGATCTCTCGATTATTTCGTGGGAAACAGTCGGTGCCACATGACATCATCAGGGCAGAGCTAGCTGCACCACCCATGGCAGTAGAGGCACTATTCCAGACTATCTGCTTTATTCAGAGGATTAGGGACCTCCCTACAGATAGACTCACACACAGAGCTCTTGAGGCATCTATACAGATATCAGAGTTAGGATATGAGAGAGCTTGGTACACTCAGGTTAGAGTCTGGTTTGATAGTCATGGACTTGATATGGACAGATTGCCGCCTTTTCAGTATGACCCAGACTCACCTCACATCCACCTCTCTCGTCGTGAGAGGAATGTTGTGCTCAGACAGGATCTCTGGCAGCTCTACATTAGTCAGACATGGCACACACCACACATGGGATCGAGACTATCGCACTATCGAGACCAGTTCATAGACATACTAGCTGACGGTTTCATCCAGCGACCACGCTACATGGATACTCACATGCCTCATAGCTTGAGGGTAGCGATTGGCCAGCTGAGAGTCTCATCACACAGACTCGAGATTGAGACTGGAAGAGCCGCAGACATTCCTAGAGAGGAGCGGATATGCAGAGTATGCAGAGTAGAGATGGAGGATGAGGAGCACTTTGTATGCAGATGTAGCGCATATGATGGCATCAGAGGCAGATACGAGACTCTGTTTGCAGGGCAGCCCACCCTCCGAGAGATCATGGACTCTAGAGACCAGCGACATCTCGGGCGATTCTTACTAGAGATACAGAGTCACAGAGATTCCCTACTCCAGCCTACTGTAGCACTCCATACAGGAGGGAGACAGAGTCAGCTCACTGACTTCTTTATTCCACGACGTGCTGCAGCCCTCCCCCCCTCAGCCCACATACCGAGCGGGGTGACTCTTCAGCAGGCTCAGATATCTCGAGCTACGAGACGACCCCGTGATATAGGATATCGGGCCCCGAGACTTCACCGACACCAGATTGCGGAGATCCAGGCTTGTGACCATCGCGCCATGGAGGAGAGACGATCCCAGATGATGGCCGATCCCGTTGCAGCCATCAGGGTGGCCCTGACTCCACCTCCACCTATGTATCACATATTACATCCCACCCACTAGCACAGGATGGAGCTAGTTAGTCGTTTTAGATGCATTCTCATGGTTGTTGTACTACCCTTTTGCATATAGACTATCATAGATATCGCACTCCATACACCCCCCACCACTTTCATGGGTATCCCCACATGCACACTACGGAGATCTATATCAGCTTAACCAGTTTATTTTCAGCACTTTTATCTTTTCTGATTGACAGAAGATACACCCATGTACATCGATTTGTCTCATAGGCCGAGTTCGGCCTCCTAATAGACGTAAAAACACTTTCTCTTTCTCTTTCTCTTTTCTCTTTTCTCTCTCTCTCTCTCTCTCTCTCTCTCTCTCTCTCTCTCTCTCTCTCTCTCTCTCTCTCTCTCTCTCTCTCTCTCTCTCTCTCTCTCTCTCTCTCTCTCTCTCTCTCTCTCTCTCTCTCTCTCTCTCTCTCTCTCTCTCTCTCTCTCTCTCTCTCTCTCTCTCTCTCTCTCTCTCTCTCTCTCTCTCTCTCTCTCTCTCTCTCTCTCTCTCTCTCTCTCTCTCAGCACAGGTACGCAGACATAGTTTGTTCACAGACATAGCAGGTGGACCGATCGAGGTGGTCGGATCATATGTTTACTTGGGGGTGACATTTACAGCAGCATCAGGGGTCTTCTCTATGGCTCAGGAGCCCGTGACCGCATCACACGTGGGTACGCAGCACTAGCTTTGATGGAGAGACAGTGCCACCAGGCATATTTTCAAGAGCCCCGCAGAAAGGGGTGGCTCTTTGACACTTTGGTTACGCCAGCGCTCATGTATGGGGCAGCCATATGGGGACCAGGATTAGCTACATCAGTATGGACAGCATTAGAGAGGCCACAGATCCTCATGATTGCCAGACTTATCCGCAGCAAACCTTCAGTACCACATGATATCATTAGAGCAGAGCTCGCTGCACCACGAATGCTAGTTGAGGCAATATTCCAGACAGTATGCCTATTACACAGACTTCGGAGCATGGATACAGAGCGCATTGCTTATCGTGCTTTCGAGGCATCACGTGATATGGCATTAGCAGGCGACACCTCCTCATGGTATGCACAGACACGAGACTGGCTGGCCCACCATGGCTTTGACATAGACAGGCTACCACCACTACAGTACGACTCTCATGCACCCACCTACTCGCTCTCTCATCAAGAGAGGAATAGGATCATTCGTCAGGAGATATGGCATACATACATACAGAGGACATGGGTGAGCCCTAGGGGTACATTGCCACCGAAAATGCTCTACTACCGCGAGCATTTTCTACATATATCGGGCACGGACTTCATCGAGATTCCGAGATACATGCAAATCTACCTTCCCCACCACCTAGGAGTCGTCATTGGGCAGCTCCGGGTTTCATCACATCAGCTCGAGATTGAGAGGGGTCCGTCCAGGGGAGTCCCCCGTGAGGAGAGGTGGTGCCCAGTATGCCACACAGAGGTAGAGAGTGAGGAGCATTTTGTTATCAGATGTCCAGCATACTTAGACCTACGAGCACAGTTCCACATCGAGGAGTCATTCGAGCTGTACATGACTATGGGAGACCAGAGACGCTTGGGACGCTTTCTCACAGCAGCATACGAGAGGCGAGAGCGGTCACTACAGCCCATACATCAGCCACGGGTGAGTACCCAGCAGACCATTACCCAGTTCTTTCAGCGAGTTGAGCTACATCAGAGAGGTCCATCTATAGGGCTCACGCTCCACCAGGTAGCAGCACAGAGAGCACGGCGGCGACCACGCATGGGCGGATATCGTCGACCACGACTATATCAGGAGAATATCTCACGCATCAGGATTGCCTACGACCACATGATGGAGCATAGGCGTACAACCACCCACTGGGTTGTCTTCCTTCAGGAGGCACTCAGACCACCACCAATGTACCACATACTACACCCACCTCCACCCATCACCAGTAGCTAGGGCATTTTACTCACATTTTTGGATCCCCCATGTATTAGGTGGCCACTATCTGCAGAGTCAGAGCCACGTCTCCCAAGCCTTTTCCAGCCCTATATAGCTTTGTGTAGCGATATACTTTTTATTTCATTTTATCTTCTACACAGGGTTACTACACTTGTACATGGTTTTTGTCTCATAGGCCAAGTTTGGCCTCCAGAAGACGTTTATATGACTTTCTTTCTTTCTTTCTTTCTCTCTCTCTCTCTCTCAGAGCTCACGCCCCACTACCTGTGACTTCTTCACATCGACCGGGATTAGGTACATCATCATGGACAGCACTAGAGAGACCGCAGATTCTCATGATTGCTAGACTCATCCGCAGCAAATCTTCGGTACCCCATGATATCATTAGGGCAGAGCTTGTTGCAGCATCGATGCTAGTAGAGGCACTCTTCCAAACAGTATGCCTATTACACAGGATCCAGAGCATGGACACAGAGCGCATCACTTACAGAGCTTTCCAGGCATCACGCGACATGGCACTAGCCGGAGACACCTCATCATGGTATGCACAGACACGGGATTGGCTTGCCCTCCATGGTTTTGACATAGACAGACTACCACCAGTACAGTATGACTCCGAGGCTCCCACCTATTCACTCTCTCACCAAGAGAGAAATAGGATCATCCGTCAGGAGATATGGTATACATACATACAGAGGACATGGATGAGCCCGGGGAGGACATTGACACTGAAAATGCTTCACTACCGTGAGCATTTTCTACGGATTTCAGACCAGGGCTTCATTGAGACTCCACGCTACATGCAGACATACCTACCACACCACCTTCGAGTCATCATTGGGAAGCTTCAAGTTTCATCACATCAGCTCGAGATCGAGAGGGGTCGGGCTACAGGAGTCCCTCGAGAGAAGAGGTGGTGCCCAATATCCCATACAGAGATAGAGAGTGAGGAGCACCTCGTTATCAGATGCCCGGCATACTCGGACCTACGAGCACAGTTCAAGATAGAGGAGTCACTCCAGTTGTGCATGACCACTGCAGACCAGCGGAGGATGGGGCGTTTCCTCATGGCTGCATATGAGAGACGAGATCAGATGCTAGAGCCTACACACCAGACACGGGTGAGTACCCAGCAGACTATTACTCAGTATTTTGAGCACGTTGGTCGACATCGGACGGACCCGCCTCCCAGAGGCATAGGGCTCACACTCCAGCAAGCAGCGGCACAGAGAGTGCGACGGCGACCACATCTGGTTGGGTATCGACGACCACGACTACACCAGGAGGATATCTCACGCATCAGGATAGCCAACGACTACATGATGGAGCATAGGCGCACTACCACCACTTGGACAGGCTTCCTCCAGGAGGCACTCCTACCGCCGCCGATGTACCATATACTCCACCCACCTCCACCCATCATCAGCACTTAGGGTATACATATTCACTCCCTCATGGCTCCCCTTTGTATCAGGTGGTCATTATCTGCTGAGCCAGAGCCACTCTCCCCCCAGGCACCATTATTTTATTCCCACTACCTCCTCATTACAGGTACCACCATCCTTTGCTGTTTTCCGCCTACACAGTTATGTGTAGCGAGTATTTTTTTCCTTTCCATTGCTACACAGAGATTACCACAGTTGTATATGATTTTGTCTCATAGGCCAAGTTTGGCCTTTGGAAGACGTTAATATACCTTTCTTTCTTTCTCTCTCTCTCTCTCTCTCTCTCTCTCTCTCTCTCTCTCTCTCTCTCTCTCTCTCTCTCTCTCTCTCTCTCTCTCTCGTTCATGATTGCTAGACTCATCCGCAGCAAATCTTCGTTACCCCATGATATCATTAGGGAAAAGCTTGTTGCACCACCGATGCTAGTAGAGGCACTCTTCCAAACAGTATGCCTATTACACAGGATCCAGAGCATGGACACAGAGCGCATCACTTACAAAGCTTTCCAGGCATCACGCGACATGGCACTAGCCGGAAACACCTCATCATGGTATGCACAGACACGGGATTGGCTTGCCCTATTGGCCCTATATTGGCCAAGTTATATGGGGCAGTACTAGAGACAGAGTTGAGTACTCTTGCTGAGAGGAAGGCTATCAGGGCTCCAGGACAGGCAGGTTTCAGACGAGATTACTCTACTATCGACCACATCTTCACTCTGCGATGCCTGATCGACCAGGAAAGGGTGAGGATGAGGAGATTATATTGTTGCTCTGTGGACTTCCGCAAAGCATTTGAGAGTGTTCCCACGGACCGACTCTTCAGACGACTACTTGATATCGGAACTCCGGAGGAGATGATATGGGGGATCTATGCCTTATACGAGAGAGTATCTGGTAGAGTCAGATGCCCAGGAGGGGGCTTATCTGATCCACTTGCTAGCACTATGGGGGTGAAGCAAGGATCTTTCACCCACCCTCTTTGGTCTCTACATTGATGAGATAGTGGACTTCATACAGCAGCAGGGGGGAGATGGCATTGAGGTACAGGGATCCACTGTCCATATTCTTTTATACGCTGATGATATTGTATTGGTTTCAGAGTCACCTTATGCAACATCATCTACATGGCCTAGATGACTTTTGCAGACACAGAGGGTTATCTGTGAACCTTGGTAAAACCAAGGTCATGATCTTTCATACATCTGCACAGGTACGCAGACATAGCTTGTTTACAGCAGCAGGTGGGCAGATCGAGGTGGTCGGATCATATGTTTACTTGGGAGTGACATTTACAGCAGCATCAGGGGTCTTCTCTATGTCTATCGCAGCTCGGGACCGCATCACACGTGGGAAGGAAGCACTAGCTTTGATGGAGAGACAGTGCCACCAGGCATATTTTCAGGAGCCCCGCACAAAGGGGTGGCTCTTTGACACTTTGGTTACGCAAGCGCTCATGTATGGGGCAGCCATATGGGGGCCGGGATTAGCTACATCAGTATGGACAGCATTAGAGAGGCCACAGATCCTCATGATTGCAAGCCTTATCCGCAGCAAGCCTTCAGTACCACATGATATCATTAGAGTAGAGCTTGCTGCACCACCGATGCTAGTTGAGGCACTTTTCCAGACAGTATGCCTACTACACAGACTTCGGAGCATGGATACAGAGCGCATTACTTATCGTGCTTTCGAGGCATCACGTGATATGGCATTAGCAGGGGACACCTCCCCATGGTATGCACAGATACGAGACTGGCTGGCCCACCATGGCTTTGACATAGACAAGCTACCACCACTACAGTACGAGTCACATGCACCCACCTACTCGCTCTCTCATCAAGAGAGGAATAGGGTCATTCGTAAGGAGATATGGCATACATACATACAGAGGACATGGGTGAGCCCTAGGGATACATTGCCACCGAAAATGCTCTATTACCGTGAGCATTTTCTACATATATTGGACGCGGGCTTCATCAAGATCTCGAGATACATGCAGACATACCTTCCCCACCACCTCCGAGTCGTCATTGGGAAGCTCCGGGTCTCATCACATCAGCTCGAGATTGAGAGGGGTCTGTCCAGGGGAGTCCCCCGTGAGGAGAGGTTGTGCCCAGTATGCCAGACAGAGGTAGAGAATGAGGAGCATTTTGTTATCAGATGCCGAGCATACTTAGACCTAGGAGCACAGTTCCAGCTAGAGGAGTCACTCCAGTTGTGCATGACTATGGGAGACCAACGATGCTTGGGGTGCTTCCTCACAACAGCATACGAGAGGCGAGAGCGGTCTCTACAGCCCACACATCAGCCACGGGTGAGTACCCAGCAGACCATTACCCAGTTCTTTCAACGAGCAGAGCTACATGAGAGAGGTCCTTCTATAGGGCTCACGCTCCACCAGGCAGCAGCACAGAGAGCACGACGCCGACCATGCATGGTAGAATATCGTCGACCGCGACTATTTGAGGAGGATATCTCACGCATCAGGACAGCCTACGACCATATGATGGAGCATAGGCGTACCACCACCCCCTGGGTTTTCTTCCTTCAGGAGGCACTCAGACCACCACCGATGTACCACATACTACACCCACCTCCCCCCATCACCAGTAGCTAGGGTGTTGTGCTCACTCATAGTATGGATAGGTGGCCACTATCTGTTGAGTCAGAGCCACGTCTCCCGAGCCTTTTACGAGCCCTAGATAGCTTTGTGTTTATTTCATTTCATTTTCTACACAGGGTTACTACACTTGTACATGGTTTTGTCTCATAGGCCAAGTTTGGCCTCTAGAAGACGTTAATATGACTCTCGCTCCCTTGTCTACATCAACAACATGGAAGGCAGGAAAAGCAACCCCAGTCAACAAACCAACAGCATGGGAGTCAACAAACCAACAGCATGGGAGTCTTACTTACTCCAAGAACTGAAGAAACTCCAAGGAGAAATGGAAGCAATGAAGCAGGAAATTAGTAAGAAAGATGAACAAATAGCCAGATTGCAACAAAAACTTGATGAAACACAAGGAAACAGCCATAAAACAGGAGCTGAATCAACAAATAAAGTCGACTTGACAACACAATTATCCGAGGTAAAACTATCCAGCTCTACACATTTTTCAAAAGAAGTAATGGCTGTGGTAAAGGAGCAGGAATTGGTGGACGGCAACAAGAAAGTTATCAGGATTGGAGGCCTCCCCCTAGGATGGGACAGAGAGGACATCGCACCCGAGTTAAAAGATGACTGCATCCTTGAAACAGAAGTACTAGAAGCACAACTAACCAAGGTGGTCCCCTTCATCAATCTAGGGTCTCCGGTCTTCATCACACCCAAAGGAACTCAGGCAAGGGTAAGCTATTTTGACATGTCAGATAAGATAGCTGTCATGAAGCAAGCAAAGTCACTACAAGGTACTAAAGTATGGATAGCAGATGAACTCACCCCACTCCAACTTAAAAATCGATCAGCAGAGTTAACTAAAGTCAGAGAAGCCAGGAAGAATGGAAAGTGGGCAGTATACAGAGGCGGTCAAGCTATTATCAGAGATTTCCATACCCATACCACATAGGAAGAAACAGCTATCTCCCTCATTTGTAATATATATTGATGTAATTTTGAAACTCTTATGAGTCATAAGAGTGCTTTGGAAGCCACATCCCCCCCTTTTATTTTGATTTTTCCCTTTTATTATAGCCCCTTGAGGGCTTCCCCCCAAGTGGAATGTAATGTTTTGATGTACCTGATCGGTCCCATAGGTCGATTTCGGCCTCCCGTGGACGTTAATATATCTTTCTTTCTTTCTTTCTCTCTCTCTCTCTCTCTCTCTCTCTCTCTCTCTCTCTCTCTCTCTCTCTCTCTCTCTCTCTCTTCTCTCTCTCTCTCTCTCTCTCTCTCTCTCTCTCTCTCTCTCTCTCTCTCTCTCTCTCTCTCTCTCTCTCTCTCTCTCTCTCTCTCTCTCTCTCTCTCTCTCTCTCTCTCTCTCTCTCTCTCTCTCAAGTCTGTATCCGAGCTGGGGGCACAACTTGGATTCTAGGGTTTAGGGTTTCAAATCTCCCTGTCGACGCGCGGCCTCTGACGCGCACTGACCTGCTCCTCCTCTGACGCGCGACCTCTGACGCAGCATCTGACGCACGCTATCCTCTTTGAAACCCTAAATCTGTACCTGCTCTCTCTCTGCCCGTCCAGGTGACCTAAATCTACTCGTCACGAAACCCTAAATCCGCATGTTGCTTTGTACCCGACCCTAAATCTGTACCCGGGCTGGGGGCACAACTTGGATTCTAGGGTTTCAAGTCTGTATCCGAGCTGGGGGCACAACTTGGCCACTCCCACCCTTGCTCCATCGTGCATCGGGCGCGCTCCCGTCTTCATCGCAAGTCTTTGGGCTCAGCACACTGAGCATTTTTTTCTCATCTTCCAATGCAATGAGCGCTACGGCTAAGAAGGACGATTTGATGAAAATGGAGGACAAACTGACCATAGCTATCAAAGAAAACAAGAAGATGGTGGACTCCACTATCACGGCCATCATCAACCGCCTCTCAAAGCTCGAGAAAGAAGTAGAAACATATCACAAAGAGAGGGAAGCATGGCAGAAAGAGAAAGAAGAGTGTGAGAGGGAGAGCAACAAAAAAAAAAGAAGAATGGGCTAAGGAAAGGGCAAACATGAAAGAAGAATTGGAGCTGATCAAAGCTTCAATGGTATCTCTCACACCCGAAGAGGGAGAGATTCATATGAACACGACAGAAGCTTTAAAAGAAGAACTCACCAAAGCTTTGACCGCGAGCATGGAAAACAAATTAGAAGCCACCAAAGAAGGATGGATCGACATAGTGAGAAAGAACATCAAAAAAGAAGCCAAAGAGGAAGCACAAAAGGAAGAAGCACTCATCGTGCAAACCACCATTGAAGAAGAAAAGATGAGACATGCCCGTCGTCTCAATGTACGCATGACGGGTATTGTAGAAAAAGAAGGCTCTACACCCGAGTCCGACGGGAAGACACTATGCAGGATGCTCGGCTACAAAGAGGACTCCCCTCCATTTATCAAGTCTTGGAGAATGGGACGAGACCCCACGAAGAAGAGAGCTCTCATTCTACACTTCCCTTCAGAAGATGTAAGATCTACTTTCCTACGCAAGAGGGTGATTCTGAGAGCACTTGATGGCCCCCCCATCTACCTTGATGATGATCTCACACCCATGCAAGTAGCACACCGCCGTGCATGCATGCCGAGAGTACACCAAGCTTGCAAAGAAGGAAAGAAGGCTTCATATAGAGATGGTCGTGTCATCATTGATGGCAAGGCCATCCCATAGGGATTCGCGGCCTGTGAGACACTCGAGGAGATACACCTTGCAGTTTGGAACTGCAATGGAGACCTATGGACACACCCAGAGAGGTTGGAAGAGGTGCGCAAAGGCAAAGACATCATTATGCTCACAGAGACACATGAGAGCCCGGACCGGGGCCTACCTCGAGTCCACGGTTTCCAGTGGGAGTCCACATAAGAGAGTGTACACGTCAGCATACCACCAGAGGATCAGGAGGAGTAGCCATACTCTTCAGAGATGGACTTCAGAGCAGGATACAGATAGTCACACGTGACTCACAGGCCAGATATCTTTGGATTCGACTCCAGCTCTCACAGGAGCGGATCATCTTCATAGCTTTATGCTACTTTGCTCCCTCTAGCTCGCGATTCGCTATCATAGATCGAGAGGAGGACTCACCATACACTTGCTTGTCAGAAGAGATTACAGAGTACTCAGCACTAGGGGAAGTCTTCCTTATAGGAGACTTCAATGCCAGGACATGCAATGATCAGTGTGAGATATTTGACCCAGAAGACCCACAGATACTACGTACCATAGAGGATGATTCTACAGCTCGAGCTTCAGCTGACTCTACACACACTCATTATGGCACTCACTTACTCAGACTAGGCTCTCGACATAATCTCGTTATCTATAACGGGATGGCTCAGTGGCCTACCTCAGGAGGATTGACATGCATGCCACACTCAGTCACAGATGGCAGGGGAAGTTCAGTAGATTACGTCATGGGATCTAGAGAGGCCACCTACTTACCTCATTCACCATCCCACCTATACCCATTGGGGCCGATCACGCATACCTCGCTCTCTCCCTCAAGGGAGACACCCCTACACGCACACCCGCAGCACGCATCCCACACACCACCATCCACTTCACACACGAGCTAGCTCACATATATGCGGCCCAAGTCGAGAAGGGTCTTCTCTTGCTTCACCCTGACACTCCACTATCCCTACTCACCTCACAGATAGCATCAGTTCTTCAGACATCCGCCATCAGCTCCTTCCCACACACCATCCATTCTGGTCACACACCTCCCCCAGGGACTATGCCACAACATCGTTGGTATGATGAGGAATGCAGAGATACCTACCGCCGACTACGAGCTCAACGAGCATTGGGAGAGATCACAGAGAGACAGGCCACAGGACAGATGAAGACTCTCACACGTCGGAAGAGGCGAGCCTTTGAGGAGGCACAGATGCTTGAGCTATATCATCTCTTTATGAGTATGGACAGTGCTGCAGCATGGCGTACCCTACGAGAGCCACGCCCGACCACACCTATTGGAGACCTACACACATGGCATGATTATGCTCAGAGATTATATGAGGTGCCTGGGCAACCTCCCATTCCCCAGCCACTTGAGCCTCTCCCTACTAGTTCTTCTCTTTTCACAGCAAAGATGGTTGAGAGGGCCATAGGACGACTGCGACATGGACGTTCGACAGACCATACGGGATTGCAGAGCGAGCACCTCATATATGCATCCTCCACTATAGCCCCGTTGATTGCACATGCCTTCAATCGGGCTATAGGGGAGGGCTTCCCAGAGGAGTGGACTAGGCACACCATTGTGCCTATCCACAAATCTGGCGACACCCTGGATCCAGGGAATTACAGGACCATCATGATTGGCCACACCATGGCCAAACTATACGGTGCCATACTTGAGACAGAGCTCAGCTCATATGCAGAGACTGAGGGGCTACGAGCACGAGGCAAGGCAGGTTTTCGGCGAGCTTTCTCTACTATTGATCACATCTTCATTTTGCGTTGCCTCATTGATGGGGCAAGGGTGCGGAAGAAGAGACTATATTGCTGCTTTGTGGACTTCCGCAAAGCTTTCGATACAGTGCCACGAGAGAGGCTCTTCCAACGCCTTCAGAGCTTGGAATACCATCAGTGATGATTTGGGCCATCTATGCACTCTATGAGCAGGTGACCGGGAGAGTACAGTGTCCAGGAGGTATGTCTAAGGTCATTGCTAGCACCATCGGTGTTAAGCAAGGCTGCCCGCTCTCTCCCACTCTATTTGGTCTCTAGATCGATGAGATTGAGGACTACATTCTCCGAGCTGGAGGAGAGGGTGCAGACCTCGCAGGTACACCTGTCCACATTTTCTTATATGCCGTTGACATTGTCTTGATTTCAGAGTCACCCGATGGATTACAGCGCCACTTGGATGCCCTCGATGAGTTTTGTACACAGAAGGGCTTGACAGTAGACCTTGGCAAGACCAAGGTCATGATCTTCCACACCTCCCCCTTGGTGAGGAATGGAGCAGGATTCACAACCGGCGGTGGACAGATTGAGGTGGTCACTTCCTATGTCTACCTCGGAGTCACATTCACGAGCTTACCTGACCCCTTCAGCATGAGACAGGCAGCCACCGATAGACTCACACGAGCATATGCAGCTTTAGCCATGTTAGAGCGGAGATGTCACCAGGCACACTTCCAGGAGCCCCGCACGAAGGGGTGGCTATTTGACACACTAGTCCGACCAGCTATGATGTATGCTGCGACAGTTTGGGCCCCAGGCCTCACAGCCGCCCAGTGGAGTGCGATCGAGAGGCCCCAGGTACGTATGATCTCGCGACTATTTCGCGGGAAACAGTCGGTACCACATGACATCATCAGGGCAAAGCTAGCTGCACCACCCATGGTAGTAGATGCACTATTCCAGACTATCTGCTTTATTCAGAGGATGAGGGAGCTCCCTACAGACAGACTCACACGCAGAGCTTTTGAGGCATCTATACAGATATCAGAGTCAGGATATGAGAGAGCTTGGTACACTCAGGTTAGAGTATGGTTTGATAGTCATGGGCTTGATATGGACAGATTACCGCCTTTTCAGTACGACCCAGACTCACCTCACATCCACCTCTCCCGTCATGAGAGGAATGTTGTGTTGAGACAGGATCTTTGGCAGCGCTACATTAGTCAGACATGGCACACACCACACATGGGATCGAGACTATTGCACTATCGAGACCAGTTCTTAGACATCCTAGCAGACGGTTTCATCCGGCGGCCATGTTACATGGATACTTACATGCCTCATAGCTCGAGGGTAGCGATTGGCCAGTTGAGAGTCTCATCACATAGACTAGAGATTGAGACGGGAAGAGCCGAAGACATTCCCAGAGAGGAGCGGGTATGCAGGGTTTACAGAGTAGAGATAGAGGATGAGAGCACTTTGTATGCAGATGTAGCGCATATGATGGCATCAGAGGTAGATACGGGACTCTATTTACAGGGCAGCCCACCCTCCGAGAGATCATGGACTCTAGAGACCAGCGACAGCTCGGGCGATTCCTACTAGAGATACAGAGTCACAGAGATTCCCTACTCCAGCCTACTGTAGCAGCCCATACAAGAGGGAGACAGAGTCAGCTCACTGAGTTCTTTATTCCACGACGTGCTGCAGCCCTCCCCCCCTCAGCCCACACACCGAGAGGGGTGACTCTTCAGCAGGCTCAGGCTGCTCGAGCTAGGAGACGACCCCGTGCTAGAGGATATCGGGCCCCGAGACATCACCGACATCAGATTGCAGAGATCCAGGCTCGTCACCATGGCGCCATGGAGGAGAGACGATTCCAGATGATGGCCATAGATATCGCACTCCATACACCCCCCCCTTTCATGGGTATCTCCACACGCATTTCACGGAGATATGTATCAGCTTTACGAGTTTCTTTTTCAACACTTTTATCTTCTCTGATAGACAGAAGATACACCCATGTACATCGATTTGTCTCATAGGCCGAGTTCGGCCTCCTAATAGACGTAAAAACACTTTCTTTCTTTCTTTCTTTCTCTCTCTCTCTCTCTCTCTCTCTCTCTCTCTCTCTCTCTCTCTCTCTCTCTCTCTCTCTCTCTCTCTCTCTCTCTCTCTCTCTCTCTCTCTCTCTCTCTCTCTCTCTCTCTCTCTCTCTCTCTCTCTCCCCCCCCTCCCCCCTGACTGTGCCAGCGGATGGATTCATTCAGAGACCACGATACATGGATACATACATGGCACGAGCTCAGAGAGTGGCCATTGGACAGCTAAGAGTATCATCACACAAGCTCGAGATTGAGGTTGGGCAAGAGACACATACCCCGAGGGACGAGAGATTATGCAGGATATGTAGAGAGGAGGTGGAGGACGAGGAGCACTACACATGTAGATGCCACGCATATGAGGACATCAGAGACCGCTACCCAGAGCTCTTCAGGGGAGGAAGAGAGTCAGGGCTTTATTGGGGACAGTGACCAGCGCCCTCTAGGTCGTTTCCTAGTAGAGCTCCAGCACCGTCGTACATCACTCCTTAAGCAGCAGATGGAGATACACCTCCCCCCCCCCCCCCTCAGACTTATATTACAGATTTTTTCAGACCCACAGCCACTCGAGGACCCAGCTCGATGCAGGGTGTCACATTACACAGAGCAAAGGAGCTTAGACGACAGTGTCGACGACCGAGACCCCCACTCGGGAGAGCAAGTCCACACCAGAGAGAGATTAAGGCGATTCACGCACGCCATGACATGGAGATACGGAGACGTCAGCAACGCACCCGTGTCGATATGGACGTTCAGAGCATTTTGAGGATCGCCATGATGCCTTACCCACTGATGCATTATATCCGACACCCACTCCAGGCTTTTAGAGGGTTGTGATACCATCGAGCCTCCCCTCCCTATGCATATCATATTTGTATCACAGCCATTGAGCATATAGAGTGCATACCCATAGCACCCCACCCTTGATGCCCGTTATTGTCCACTCCTTTTATACCCGTTTTTTGTACTCACACTTTATTTTCCCTTTGGGATCACAGTGGATTGGATCATACCGATGTATATGTTTTGTCTCATAGGCCGATTTTGGCCCCTCATAGACGTTAAAAAGGTCTTTCTTTCTTTCTCTCTCTAGCTCCCATGTTCGAGAGTGCATCTACTCCCTTGATCCCTCTGCCTCATTGGACACCCTCACCGCCCACTTCTCCTCGATCCTCCACACATCCGCTACTCTCAACTTCCCATACACCACCCACAGCACCGCACATTCTACACGGCTAGGGCGTACACCCCAAAATAGATGGTACGATGAGGAGTGCAGGCAGCTATACCGACATCTCAGAGCACAGAGTATCCTTGGATCCATCACAGAGAGGGAGGCACGAGGACAGATGCGAGCCCTCACACACCGAAAGCGGCGAGCATTCCAGGAGAGACAAGAGGTAGAGTTGTTCGACCTTCTCATGAGTAGAGATTGTGCCACTGCGTGGAGGGCCCTACGTGAGCCACGCCCACCTAAACCCATAGCAAATCCTCAGACTTGGCACACCTACGCCCAGAGGTTATATGACGTCCCAAGACAGCCACCATTGCCGATCCCTCCCACACTACGTCCTCTGATATCCACCCTATTCACGGCAGGCATGGTAGGACAGGCCATCCATAGGGTACAGCATGGCCGTTCAGCAGACCACACGGGGCTACAGGGCGAGCACTTTATATACGTAGCAGATGTAGTTTCCCACCCGATCGCCCATATCTTCAACCGTGCTTTGGTTGAGGGATTACCTGACTCGTGGACTATGCATACCATTACGCCTATCCAGAAGTCCGGCGATATGATGGACCCAGGGAACTATAGGACTATTATGATAGGCCATATCCTGGCCAAGATCTATGGGGCAGTACTAGAGGCAGAGCTCACTACACACGCTGAGGCGGGTGGGATCAGAGCACCCGGCCAGGCAGGCTTCCGCCGCACTTTCTCCACCATCGACCACATCTTCGTGCTTCGTTGCTTGATTGAGAGCGCGAAGGCGAGGAAGCAGAGATTATACTGTTGCTTTGTGGATTTCCGCAAAGCCTTCGACATGGTCCCTCGAGAGAGACTACTACGGAGGCTCCAAGAGTTACAGCTACCATCGGACATGCTATGGGCCATCCATGCTTTGTATGCACGAGTTATAGGCAGGGTACGCTGCCCCGGCGGCCTATCACACAGCCTTGTTAGCACCATTGGTGTGAAACAAGGTTGCCCTCTCACACCCACTCTCTTCGGTCTCTACATCGACGAGATCACAGAGTATATACAGCGAGCACGAGGGCTAGGAGGAGACCTCGGAGGTACGCAGTACACATCCTATTATATGCTGATGACATTGTCTTGCTTTCAGAGTCACGGGAGGGGTTGCAGTCACATTTACAGGCGCTCGATACCTTTTGCATGGAGAGAGGACTCACAGTGAACCTTGGCAAGACCAAGGTCACGATCTTCCATACCTCCAGGACAGTACGCCATTGCGCCTCTTTCACTGTAGCTGGAGGACATATAGAGGTAGTGGACTCCTACGTCTACCTAGGTGTCACCTTCTCGGGAAGCACAGGGGTATTCTCCATGGCACAGGCAGCGAGAGATAGATTGACACGAGGCTATGCGGCACTTGAAGGATTGGAGAGATGCTGCTTTCAGACACATTTTCAGGAGCCCCGGACTAAGGGGTGGCTCTTTGACACTCTAGTGACACCCGCGTTGATATACGCAGCAGCAGTATGGGCACCAGGGATCACGGAGGCGATGTGGACGCGGATTGAGAGGCCCCAGGTCACCATGATCTCACGCTTGCTGCTCAGCAAGCCCTTACGAGCTGAGCTTGGCACACCACCGATGCTAGTGGAGGCCCTCTTCTAGTTGGTGACCTTTATTCTGAGAGTCCGAGAGCTCCCCACCAGCCGACTCACCAGGCTTGCATTTGAGAGCTCTAGACATTTGGAAGAGACAGGGCATGAGAGAGTATGGTATGCACAAACCTACTGATGGTTAGCAGACCATGGCATGGGCATTACCGATCTCCCCCCTTTTCAGTATGACCTCTCTTTCCCCCACATTACCCTCTCTCGTTCGGAGAGGAATAGGATCATCCGTCAGGATCTACTAGAGATACACGTCAGGGAGACATGGATAGCACCACGGGAGTCTCTTCCCACAAAGAGGCAACACTACAGAGAGCACTTCCTAACTGTGACAGCGGATGGTTTCATTCAGAGACCACGATACATGGATACATACATGGCACGAGCTGAGAGAGTGGCCATTGGGAAGCTCAGAGTATCATCACACCAGCTCGAGATTGAGGTTGGCCGAGCGACACATATCCTGAAGGACGAGAGATTATGCAGGATATGCCGAGAGGAGGTGGAGGATGAGGAGCACTACACATATAGATGCCAGGCATATGAGGACATCAAAAACAGCTACCCACAGCTCTTCAGGGGGCCAGAGAGATCCGGGCTTTATTGGGGACAGAGGACCAGCGCCCTCTAGGTCGTTTCCTGGTAGAGCTCCAGCACCGCTGTGCATCACTTCTCCAGCAGCAGATGCAGATACACCTGCCCCCCCCCCCCCTCAGACTTATATTACAGATTTTTTCAGACCCACATCCACTGGAGGACCCAGTTCGATGCGGAGTGTCACATTACACAAAGCGGAGGAGCTTAGACGACAGCGTCGACGACCGAGACCCCCACTCCGGAGAGCCCGTCCACACCTGGCCAATATCTATGGGGCAGTACTAGAGGCAGAGCTCAGTACACACGCTAAGGCAGCTGCGCTCAGAGCACCCGGTCAAGCAGGCTTTCGTCGCACTTTTTCCACTATCGACCATATCTTTGTACTTTGTTGCTTGATTGAGAGCGCGAAGGCGAGGAAACGGAGACTATACTGTTGCTTTGTGGATTTCCGCAAAGCCTTCGACATGGTCCCTCGAGAGAGACTACTACGGAGACTCCAGGAGTTACAGATACCATCAGACATGTTATGGGCCATCCATGCTTTGTATGCACGAGTCACAGGCAGGGTGCGCTCTCACGACGGCCTATCAGACAGCCTTGTTAGCACCATTGGTGTGAAACAAGGTTGCCCTCTCTCACCCACTCTCTTTGGTCTCTACATCGACGAGATCACGGACTATATACAGCGAGCAGGAGGGCTAGGAGGAGACCTCGGAGGTACGTCACTACACATATTATTATATGTTGATGACATTGTCCTTCTTTCAGAATCACAGGAGGGGCTACAGTCACATTTACAGGCGCTCGATACCTTCTGCATGGAGAGAGGACTCACAGTGAACCTTGGCAAGACCAAGGTCATGATCTTCCATACCTCCTGGATAGTACACCATCGCGCCTCTTTCACCGCAGCTGGAGGACAGATAGAGGTAGTCGACTCTTATGTCTACTTAGGTGTCACCTTCTCGGGCAGCACAGGGGTATTCTCCATGGCAGAGGCAGCAAGAGATAGATTGACGCGAGGCTACGCGGCACTCGCAGGATTGGAGAGACGTTGCTTTCAGGCACATTTTCAAGAGCCCCGGACTAAGGGGTGGCTCTTTGATACTCTAGTGACACCCGCTTTGATGTACACAGCAACAGTATGGGCACCACGGATCATGAAGGCGATGTGGATGCGGATTGAGAGGCCCCAGATCACCATGATCTCACGCTTGCTCTGCAGCAAGCCCTCCGTTCCACACGACATTATACGAGCTGAGCTTGGCATGCCACCGATGCTAGTGGAGGCCCTCTTTCAGCTGGTGACCTTTATTCTGAGAGAGAGAGAGATCCCCACCAGCCGACTCAGCAGGCTTGCATTTGAGAGCTCTAGACATTTGGCCTAGACAGGGCATGAGAGAGTATGGTATGCACAGACCTACCGATGGTTAGCATACCATGGCATGAGCATTACCGATCTCCCCCCTTTTCAGTATGACCTCTCTTCCCCCTACATTACCTTCTCTCGTTCGGAGAGGAACAGGATCATCCGTCAGGACCTACTACAGATACACATCAAGGAGACATGGATAGCACCGCGGGAGCCTCTTCATACAAAGAGGCAACACTAGAGAGAGCACTTCCTGACTGTGACAGCGGATGGTTTCATCCAGAGACCACGATACATGGATACATACATGGCTCCAGCAGAGAGTGGCCATTGGGCAGCTCAGAGTATCATCACACCCGCTCCAGATTGAGGTTGGGCGAGCGACACATACCCCCAGGGACGAGATTATGCAGGATATGCCGAGAGGAGGTGGAGGACGAGCACTACACATGTAGATGACAGGCATAGGAGGACATCAGAGGCCGCTACCGGGGGCCCAGAGAGATCAGGGCTTTATTGGAGACGGAGGACCAGCGCCCTCTCGGTCGCTTCCTAGTAGAGCTCCAACGCCGCCGTGCATCACTTCTCCCGCAGCAGATGGACATACACTTGGCCCCCCAGACTTGTATTACAGATTTTTTGAGACCCACAGCCACCCGAGGACCAAGCTCGACGAAGGGTGTCACATTACAGAGAACAGAGGAGCTTAGATGACAGCGCCGACGACCGAGACCCCCACTCCGAAGAGCCCGTCCTCACCAAAGAGAGATTCAGGCGATTCACGCACGCCATGACATGGAGATACGGAGACGTCAGCAGCGCAATCCTGTCGATCTCGATGTGCAGAGCATTTTGAGGATTGCCCTATGCATATCATATTTGTACATCACCTATTGAGCTTATAGAGTGCATACCCATAGCACCCCATACCCTCGATGCCAACTTTTATCCACTCCTTTTATATTCTATTTTGTACCCACATTTTTTTTTCCTTTTGGGATCACAGTGGATTGGATCATACTCATGTATATGTTTTGTCTCATAGGCCGATTGGTCTATGAGACAAAACATATACATGAGTATGATCCAATCCACTGTGATCCCAAAAGGAAAAAAAAATGTGGGTACAAAATAGAATATAAAAGGAGTGGATAAAAGCTTGCATCGAGGGTATGGGGTGCTATGGGTATGCACTCTATATGCTCAATAGGTGATGTACAAATATGATATGCATAGGGCAATCCTCGAAATGCAGGTTTTCATTGGGAATCTGCATTCAGGACTACGACGAGACAGAGTACAGCGCGAGGATCGGGAGGAGTGGCCATCGTATTTCGACAGGAGATACAGAGCCGGATCCATATTATAGGTAGAGATGAGGAGGCACAATACATGTGGGTTCGCATAGAGATAGCACAGGGGAGCTCGATTTACATTGCTATATGCTACTTCCCACTGGGCGGATCTCGATACGCAAGACAGGATCTGGGGGGACCGATCCAAGATAGAGACAGATGAGATACTACATTACAGCACACTTGGTGAAGTCTTCCTTATGGGGGACTTCAATGGCCGCACTCAGTCGCATCAGTGCGAGGAATATGACATGGATCACCCGCATCTCATGAGGGCCAGAGACCCGGTTGAGATTAGCACCAGCAGAGTATCGGCAGATACGGGTCAGGACACCACCGGCTATGGCAGACATCTACTCGAGCTAGGCAGTCGACATCATCTCGTTATATATAACGGGATGAATCGGTGGTCAGGTTCAGGCGGATTTACTTGCTTCCCTCACGAGGGAGGTGAGAGCACAGTCGACTACATTTTGGGTACTACCTTTGGAGCTTCACTCATCCCTTCACTTAGTATTGGACGACGCCCACTCGGTGCTGACCACACATTTATTACATTCACACTCTCATCTCCGATTCCATTAGACCCTCCCTCGCCCACTGAGATACATACCACGATACACTTCACACACGAGCTCTCACACGTTTATGCACACCATTTACACACCCGCCTACTCTCCCTCGATCCATTCTCACCTTTGGACACACTACATCACATATCACCTCCATCCTACAGGACTCAGCTCTCCGCAGCTTCCCACACCGCACACATATGCACCCTCCATGCACAGGATCCATGCCCCAGAACCGTTGGTATGATGCAGATTGTCGTGAGCTGCGGAAGCACCTACGGATTTAGAGCATAGAGGAGATATTACACACACACAGGCACAACGTCGCATGCAAAGCCTTACTCGCCGCAAACGGCGAGATTGGGAGGAGAGACAGTATTGGGATATTTACCATTTGCTCATGAGTCGAGACAGTGTAGTGGCATGGCGACATTTGAGAGAGAGGAGACAGCAGACACCTATCCGAGACCCGAGCACTTGGCATAGCTATGCACGAAGCCTATACGAGATCCCAGACCAGCCTCCCATTCCCAGACCGCAGAGCCCACGTCCTACTACCTCTGACTTCTTCACACCCACTATGGTGGGACGCGCTATTGCCCGGCTGCAGCATGGCAGGGCCCATGATCATTTCGGTTTACAAGCAAAGCACCTCATCTATGGAGGCACGACTCTCGCACCGCTCATTGCCCATCTCTTCAACCGTGCATTGGTTGAAGGGTTCCCAGACTCATGGATTGAGCACACCATAGTGCCCATTCATAAGTCACGTGATACTATGGATCCAGCTACATACCGGACGATCATGATTGGCCCTATATTGGCCAAGTTATATGGGGCGGTACTAGAGACAGAGTTGAGTACTCTCGCTGAGAGGAAGGGCATCAGGGCTCCAGGACGGGCAGGTTTCAGACGAGATTACTCTACCATTGACCACATCTTCACTCTGAGATGCCTGATCGACCAGGCGAGGGTGAGGAAGAGGAGATTATATTGTTGCTTTGTGGACTTCCGCAAAGCATTTGACACTGTTCCCAGGGATCGACTCTTCAGACGACTACTTGACATCGGAGCTCCGGAGGAGATGATATGGGGGATCTACGCCTTATACGAGAGAGTATCTGGTAGAGTCAAATGTCCAGGGAGCTTATCTGATCCACTTGCTAGCACTATCGGGGTGAAGCAAGGATGCCCTCTCTCACCCACCCTCTTTGGTCTCTACATAGATGAGATAGTGGACTTCATACAGCAGCAGGGAGGAAATGGCATTGAGGTACATGGGTCTACTGTCCATATTCTTTTATACGCTCATGATATTGTATTGGTTTCAAAGTCTGCAGAAGGTCTACATCATCATCTACACGGCCTAGATGACTTTTGCAGACACAGAGGGTTATCTGTGAACCTTGGTAAAACCAAGGTCTTGATCTTTCATACATCAGCACAGGTACGCAGACATAGTTTGTTCACAGCAGCAGGTGGACACCTGGTGGACCGATCGAGGTGGTCGGATCATATGTTTACTTGAGGGTGACATTTACAGCAGCATCATGGGTCTTCTCTATGGCTCAAGCAGCCCGTGACCGCATCACACGTGGGTACGCAGCACTAGCTTTGATGGAGAGACAGTGCCCAGGAGCCTCGCACAAAGGGGTGGCTCTTTGACACTTTGGTTACGCCAGCGCTCATGTATGGGGCAGCCATATGGGGACCAGGATTAGCTACATCAGTATGGACAGCATTAGAGAGGCCAAAGATCCTCATGATTGCCAGACTTATCCGCAGCAAGCCTTCAGTACCACATGATATCCTTAGAGCAGAGCTCGCTGCACCACCGATGCTAGTTGAGGCACTATTCCAGACAGTATGCCTATTACACAGACTTCGGAGCATGGATACAGAGCGCATTGCTTATCGTGCTTTCGAGGCATCACGTGATATGGCATTAGCAGGCGACACCTCCTCATGGTATGCACAGACACGAGACTGGTTGGCCTACCATGGCTTTGACATAGACAGGCTACCACCACTACAGTACGACTCTCATGCACCCACCTACTCGCTCTCTCATCAAGAGAGGAATAGGATCATTCGTCAGTAGATATCGCATACATACATACAGAGGACATGGGTGAGCCCTAGGGGTACATTCCCACCGAAAATGCTCTACTACCGCGAGCATTTTCTACATATATTGGGCACGGGCTTCATCGAGAGCCCGAGATACATGCAGACCTACCTTCCCCACCACCTACGAGTCGTCATTGGGCAGCTCCGGGTTTCATCACATCAGCTCGAGATTGAGAGGGGTCGGTCAAGGGGAGTCCCCCGTGAGGAGAGGTGGTGCCCAGTATGCCAGACAGAGGTAGAGAGTGAGCAGCATTTTGTTATCAGATGTCAAGCATACTTAGACCTACGAGCATAGTTCCAGATCGAGGAGTCATTCCAGCTGTGCATGACGATGGGAGACCGACGCTTGGGACGCTTTCTCACAGCAGCATACGAGAGGCGAGAGCGGTCACTACAGCCCATACATCAGCCACGGGTGAGTACCCAACAGACCATTACGCAGTTCTTTCAGCGAGTTGAGCTACTTCAGAGAGGTCCATCTATAGGGCTCACACTACACAAGCAGCAGCACAGAGAGCACGGCGCCGACCACGCATGGGCGGATATCGTCGACCACGACTATATCAGGAGGATATCTCACGCATCAGGATTGCCTACGACCACATGATGGAGCATAGGCGTACCACCACCCCCTGGGTTGACTTCCTTCAAGAGGCACTCAGACCACCACCGATGTACCAAGTACACCCACCTCCACCCATCACCAGTAGCTAGGGCGTTTTACTCACATTTTGGATCCCCCCATGTATTAGGTGGCCACTATCTGCAGAGTCAGAGCCATGTCTCCCCAGCCTTTTCTAGCCCTATATAGCTTTGTGTAGCGATATACTTTTTATTTCATTTTATCTTCTACACAGGGTTATTACACTTGTACATGGTTTTTGTCTCATAGGCCAAGTTTGGCCTCCAGAAGACGTTAATATGACTTTCTTTCTTTCTTTCTTTTCTCTCTCTCTCTCTCCCTCCCCCCCTCTCTAGACGCCAGCTATTATCATCCACTCCTTTAATATTCTGTTTTGTACTCACGCTTTATTTTCCTTTTGTCTCATAGGCCGATTTTGGCCTCTAATAGACGTTAAAAAGTCTCTCTCTCTCTCTCTCTCTCTCTCTCTCTCTCTCTCTCTCTCTCTCTCTCTCTCTCTCTCTCTCTCTCTCTCTCTCTGTCTCTCTCTCTCTCTCTCTCTCTCTCTCTCTCTCTCTGATTGACAGAAGATACACCCATGTACATCGATTTGTCTCATAGGCCGAGTTCGGCCTCCTAATAGACGTAAAAACACTTTCTTTCTTTCTTTCTTTCTCTCTCTCTCTCTCTCTCTCTCTCTCTCTCTCTCTCTCTCTCTCTCTCTCTCTCTCTCTCTCTCTCTCTCTCTCTCTCTAACATACCCACATACACTCGAGGGCCGAGCTCGATGCGGGGTGTCACATTACACAGAGCAGAGGAGCTTAGACGACAGCGTCGACGACCGAGACCCCTTGTCCGGAGAGCTCGTCCACATCAGAGAGAGATTCAGGCGATTCACGCACGCCATGACATGGAGATACAGAGACATCAGCAGCGCACCCCTATCGATTTGGACGCCCAGAGCATTTTGAGGATCGCCATGATGCCTTACCCACCGATGCATTATATCCTACACCCACTCCAGGCATTTAGGGGGTTGTGATACCATCGAACCTCCCCTCCCTATGCATATCATATTTGTATCTCACCCATTGAGCATATAGAGTGCATACCCATAGCACCCCACACCCTTGATACCAGCTACTATCCCTCCTTTTATACCCGTTTGCAGTACTCACACTTTATTTTCGTTTTGGATCACAGTGGATTGGATCATACTGATGTATATGTTTTGTCTCATAGGCCGATTTTGGCCTCTAATAGACGTTAAAAAGTCTTTCTTTCTTTCTTTCTCTCTCTCTCTCTCTCTCTCTCTCTCTCTCTCTCTCTCTCTCTCTCTCTCTCTCTCTCTCTCTCTCTCTCTCTCTCTCTCTCTCTCTCTCTCTCTCTCTCTCTCTCTCTCTCTCTCTCTCTCTCTCTCTCTCTCTCTCTCTCTCTCTCTCTCTCTCTCTCTCTCAGCAGGGGGGTGATGGCATTGAGGTACGCGGGTCCACTGTCCATATTCTTTTATATGTTGATGATATTGTACTGGTTTCAGAGTCTGCAGAAGGTCTACAGCATCATCTACATGGCCTAGATGACTTTTGCACACACAGAGGGTTATCTGTGAACCTTGGTAAAACCAAGGTCATGATCTTTCATACATCAGCACAGGTACGCAGACATAGTTTGTTCACGGCAGCGGGTGGACCCATTGAGGTGGTCGGATCATATGTTTACTTGGGAGTGACATTTACAGCAGCATCAGGGGTCTTCTCTATGTCTCAGGCAGCCCGTGACCGCATCACACGTGGATATGCAGCACTTGCCTTGATGGAGAGACAGTGCCACCAGGCATATTTTCAGGAGCCCCGCACAAAAGGGTGGCTCTTCGACACTTTGGTTACACCAGCGCTCATGTATGGGGCAGCCATATGGGGACCAGGATTAGCCACATCAGTATGGACAGCATTAGAGAGGCCACAGATCCTCATGATTTCCAGACTTATCCGGAGCAAGCCTTCAGTACCACATGATATCATTAGGGCAGAGCTTGCTGCACCACCGATGCTAGTTGAGGCACTATTCCAGACAGTATGCCTATTACACAGACTCCAGAGCATGGATACAGAGCGCATTGCTTATCGGGCTTTACAGGCATCACGGGACATGGCATTAGCAGGCGACACCTCCTCATGGTATGCGCAGACACGAGACTGGCTGGCCCACCACGGCTTTGACATAGACAGGCTACCACCACTACAGTACGACTCACATGCACCCACCTACTCTCTCTCTCATCAGGAGAGGAATAGGATCATTCGTCAGGAGATATGGCATACATACATACAGAGGACATGGCTGAGCCCTAGGGATACATTGCCACCGAAAATGCTCTATTACCGTGAGCATTTTCTACATATATCGGACGAGGGCTTCATCGAGATTCCGAGATACATGCAGACATATCTACCCCACCAGCTTCGAGTCGTCATTGGGCAGCTCCGGGTTTCATCACATCAGCTCGAGATTGAGAGGGGTCGATCCAGGGGAGTCCACCGTGAGGAGAGGCGGTGCCCAGTATGCGAGACAGAGGTAAAGAGTGAGGAGCATTTTGTTATCAGATGCCAAGCATATGTAGACCTACGAGCACATTTCCAGATAGAGGAGACACTCCAGTTATGCATGAGTATGGGAGACCAGCGACGCTTGGGACACTTCCTCGCAGCAGCATACGAGAGGCGAGATCGGTCACTCCAGCCCACACATCAGCCACGGGTGAGTATGCAGCAGACCA
The DNA here is from genome assembly GCA_020310875.1 of Ceratopteris richardii. Lineage (NCBI taxonomy): Eukaryota > Viridiplantae > Streptophyta > Polypodiopsida > Polypodiales > Pteridaceae > Ceratopteris > Ceratopteris richardii. The sequence goes on along the minus strand of CM035417.1, from coordinate 14,092,382 downwards.
TTACCGAGTTTTTTCAGCGAGCTGAGCTACATCAGAGAGGTCCATCTATAGGGCTCACGCTCCACCAGGCAGCAGCACAGAGAGCACGGCGCCGACCACGCAGGGGCACATATCATCGACCACGACTATATCAGGAGGATATCTCATGCATCAGGACAGCCTACGACCACATGATGGAACATAGGCGCACCACCACTCCATGGGTTGTCTTCCTTCAAGAGGCACTCAGACCACCCCCGATGTACCACATACTACACTCACCTCCACCCATTCACCGGTAGCTAGGGTGTTTTACTCACACTTTTACTCACATGTCCCCCATGTATTAGGTGGCCACTATCTGCGGAGTCAGAGCCACATCTCCCCATCCTTTTCCAGCTTTATATATATCTTTCTGTCGCGATATACCTTTTATTTCATTTCATCATCTACACAGGGTTACTACACTTGTACATGGTTTTTGTCTCATAGGCCAAGTTTGGCCTCCAGAAGACGTTAATATGACTTTCTTTCTTCTTTCTTTCTTTCTCTCTCTCTCTCTCTCTCTCTCTCTCTCTCTCTCTCTCTCTCTCTCTCTCTCTCTCTCTCTCTCTCTCTCTCTCTCTCTCTCTCTCTCTCTCTCTCTCTCTCTCTCTCTCTCTCTCTCTCTCTCTCTCTCTCTATCTATCTATCTATCTATCTATCTATCTATCTATCTATCTATCTATCTATCTATATATATATATATATATATATATATATATATATATATATATATATATATATATATATATATATATATATATCTTATCTATCTTATCTATCTATCTATCTATCTATCTATCTACAGAGATGGTCATGTCATCATTGATGGCAATGCCATCCCATAGGGATTCGCGGCCTCTGAGACACTCGAGGAGATACACCTTGCAGTTTGGAACTGCAATGGAGATCTATGGACACATCCAGAGAGGTTGGAAGAGGTGTGCAAAGGCAAAGACATCATTATGCTCACGGAGAACATGAGAGCAAGGATCGAGGCCTATCTCGAGTCCCCAATTTCCAGTGGGAGTCCACATACAAAGAGTGTACACGTCATCACACCATCAGAGAATCAGGAGGAGTAGCCATACTCTTTAGAGATGGACTTTAGAGCAGGATACAGATAGTCACACGTGATTCACATGCCAGATATCTTTGGATTCGACTCAAGCTCTCACAGGAGAGGATCATCTTCCTAGGGTTATGCTACTTTGCTGCTAGCTCGCGGTTCGCTATCATAGATCGAGAGGACTCTTCACCATACACTTGCTTGTCGGAAAAGATTACAGAGTACTCTGCATTAGGGGAAGTCTTCCTTATGGGAGACTTCAATGCTAGGACAGCAATGATCAATGTGAGATATTTGACCCTGAAGACCCACAGATACTACATACCATAGAGGATGATTCTATGGCTCAAGCTTCCGCTAACGCTACACGCACTCATTATGGCACTCACTTTCAAAGACTAGGCTCTCGACATAATCTCGTTATTTATAACGGGATGGCTCAATGGTCTACCTCAGGAGGATTGACATGCATACCACACTCAGTCACATATGGCGGGGGAAGTAGAGTAGATTATGTCATGGGATCCAAAGAGGCCATCCACCTACTTACCTCATTCACCATCCCACCCATACCCATTGGGGCCGATCACACATACCTCGCTCTCTCCTTCAAGGGAGACACCCCTATACGCACACCCGAAGAACGCATCCCACACACCACCATCCACTTCACACACGAGCTACCTGACATATATGCGGCTCAAGTCGAGAAGGGTCTTCTCTTTCTTCATCCTGACACTCCACTGTCCCTACTCACCTCACAGATAGCATCAGTTCTTCAGACATCAGCCATCAGCTCCTTCCCACACACCATCCATTTTGGTCACACACCTCCTCTCGGGACTATGCCACAACATCGCTAGTATGATGAGGAATGCAGAGATCTTTACCGCTGACTACGAGCTCAGCGAGCATTGGGAGAGATCACAGAGAGAGAGGCCAAGGGACGTATGAAGACTCTCACACGTTGGAAGAGGCGAGCTTTTGAGGAGGCACAAGAGCTTAAGCTATATCATCTTTTTATGAGTATGGACAGTGCTTCAACATGGCATACCCTACGAGAGCCACGTCCGACCACACCTATTGGGGACCTACACACATGGCATGATTATGCTCAGAGATTATATGAGGTACCTGGGCAGCCTTCCATTCCCCATCCACTTGAGCCTCACCCTACTAGTCCTTCTCTCTTCACAGCAAAGATGGTTGAGAGGGCCATAGGACAACTGCGACATGGACGTTCGACAAACCACACGGGATTGCAGAGCGAGCATCTCATATATGTAGCCTCCACTATAGCCCCGTTGATTGCACATGTCTTCAATCAAGCTATAGGGGAGGGCTTCCCAGAGGAGTGGACTAGGCACACCATTGTGCCTATCCAATAATCTGGCGACACCCTAGACCCAGGGAACTACAGGACCATCATGATTGGCCACATCATGGCCAAACTATACGGTGCCATACTTGAGGGAGAGCTCAGCTCATGTGCAGAGACTGAGGGGCTACGAGCACGAGGCCAGGCACGTTTTCGACGAGCTTTCTCTACTATTGATCACATCTTCATTTTGCGCTGCCTCATTGATAGGGCAAGGGTGGAGAAGAAGAGACTATATTGCTGCTTTGTGGGCTTCCGCAAAGCTTTTGATACAATGCCACGAGAGAGGCTCTTCCAATGCCTCCAGAGCTTGGGAGTACAATCAGGGATGATTTGGGCCATCTATGCACTCTATGAGCAGCTGACTAGGAGGGTACAGTGTCCAAGAGGTATGTCTGAGGCCATCGCTAGCACCATTGGTGCTAAGCAAGGCTGCCCACTCTATTTGGTCTCTACATCGACGAGATTGAGGACTACATTCTCTGAGCTGGAGGAGAGGGTGCAGACCTCGCAGATACACATGTCCACATTTTATTATATGCCAATGACATTGTCTTGATTTCAGAGTCACCAGAGGGATTACAGCGCCACCTAGATGCCCTAGATGAGTTTTGTACACAGAGGGTAAACCTTGGCAAGACCAAGGTCATGATCTTCCACACCTCCCCCATGATGAGGAATGGAGAAGGATTCATAGCTTGCGGCGGATAGATTGAGGTGGTCACTTCCTATGTCTACCTCGGAGTCACATTCATGAGCTTGCCAGGCCCCTTCAGCATGAGACAGGCAGCCACCGATAGACTTACACGAGGATATGCAGCTTTAGCCATGTTAGAGCGGAGATGTCACCAGGCACACTTCGAGGAGCCCCACACGAAGGGATGGCTATTTGACACACTAGTCAGACCAGCTATGATGTATGCTTCGACAATTTGGGCCCCAAACCTCACAGCCACCTAGTGGAGTGCGATCGAGAGGCCACAAGTACGTATGATCTCACGATTATTTCGCGGGAAAGAGTCGGTACCACATGACATCATAAGGGAAGAGCTAGATGCACCACCCATGGTAGTAGATGCACTATTCCAGACTATCTGCTTTATTCAGAGGATAGGGAGCTCCCTACAGACAGACTCACACAAAGCTTTTGAGGCATCTATACAGATATAGAGTCAGGATATGAGAGAGCTTGGTACACTCAGGTTAGAGTCTGGTTTGATAGTCATGGACTTGATATGGACAGATTGCCACCTTTTCAGTATGACCCTGACTCACTTCACATCCACCTCTCTCGTTGTCAGAGGAATGTTGTGCTCAGACAGGATCTCTGGAAGCTCTACATTAGTCACACATGGCACACACCACACATGGGATCGAGACTATCGCACTACCGAGACCAATTCTTAGACATACTAGCGGACGGTTTCATCCAACGACCAGGCTACATGGATACTTATATGCCTCATAGCTCGAGGGTAGCGATTGGTCAGTTGAGAGTCTCATCACACCGACTAGAGATTGAGACGGGAAGGGCCGAAGACATTCCCAGAGAGGAGCGGATATGCAGGGTATGCCGAGTAGAGATGGAGGATGAGGAGCACTTTGCATGCAGATGTAGTGCATATGATGGCATCAGAGGCAGATACGAGACTCTGTTTACAGCGCAGCCCACTCTCCGAGAGATCATGGACTCTAGAGGCTAGCGACAGCTCGGGCGATTCTTACTAGACATACAGAGTCATAGAGATTCCCTACTCCAGCCTACTGTAGCAGCCCATACAAGAGGGAGACAGGGTCAGCTCACTGACTTCTTCATTCCACGACGTGCTTCAGCCCTCCCCCCTTCAGCCCACACAGCGAGAGGGGTGACTCTTCAACAGGCTCAAACTTCTCGAGCTAGGAGACGACCCCGTGCTATAGGATATCGGGCCCCGAGACTTCACCGACACCAAATTGCGGAGATCCACGCTCGTGACCATCGTGCCATGGAGGAGAGACAATCCCAGATGATGGCTGATCCTGCTGCAACCATCAGTGGCCCTGACTCCACCTCCACCTATGTATCACATCTTTCACCCACCGACTAGCACAGGATGGAGCTAGTTAGTCGATTCAGATGCATTCTCATGCTTGTTGTACTACCCTTTTGCATATAGACTATCATAGATATCGCACTCCATACACCCCCCCCCCCCCCCCCCACTTTCATGGGTATCTCCACATGCATACTACGAAGATCTAAATCAGCTCTACCAGTTTTTTTCAGCACTTTTCTCTTTTTTGATTGACAGAAGATACACCCATGTACATCTTTTGTCTCATAGGCCGAGTTCGGCCTCCTAATAGACGTAATCTCTCTCTCTATCTTGCCCTATCCATTCGCGGCTCACCATGCATACCCCACCCCGTCACCACACAACCACGAGCCCGTACCACCATTCACTTTAGACATGAGCTAGCACATATCTATAGCTCCCATGTTCGAGAGCGCATCTACTCCCTTGATCCCTCTGCCTCCTTGGACACCCTCACCGCCCACTTCTCCTCGATCCTCCATACATCTGCTACTCTCAGCTTCCCATACACCACCCACAGCACTGCACATCCGACACGGCTGGGGCATACACCCCAGAATAGATGGTACGATGAGGAATGTAGGCGACTATACCGACATCTCAGAGCACAGAGTATCTTGGGATTCATCACAGAGAGGGAGGCACGACGACAGATGCGAGCCCTCACACGCCGGAAGCGGCGAGCTTTCGAGGAGCGACAGGAGGTAGAGTTGATCGACCTTCCCATGAGTAGGGATTGTGCCACCGCGTGGAGGGCACTACGTGAGCCACGTCCACCTACACCCATAGCCGATCCTTCGACTTGGCACACCTACGCCCAGAGGTTATATGACGTCCCAGGACAGCCACCATTATCGATTCCTTCCACACCGCGTCCGGTGATATCCACCCTCTTCACAGTAGGCATGGTACGACAGGCCATCCATAGGCTACAGCATGGCCGTTCAGCAGACCACACGGGGCTACAGGGAGAGCACTTTATATACGCAGCGGATGTAGTTTCCCACTTGATCGCCCATCTCTTCAACCGTGCTTTGGTTGAGGGATTACCCGACTCATGGACTATGCATACCATTACGCCTATCCATAAGTCCGGCGATATGATGGACCCAGGGAACTACAGGACTATTATGATAGGCCATATCCTGGCCAAGATCTATGGGGAAGTACTAGAGGCAGAGCTCAGTACACACGCTGAGGCAGCGGGGATCAGAGCACCTGGCCAAGCAGGCTTCCGCCGCACTTTCTCCACCATCGACCACATCTTCGTGCTTCGTTGCTTGATTGAGAACGCGAAGGCGAGGAAGCAGAGACTATACTGTTGCTCTGTGGATTTCCGCAAAGCCTTCGACATGGTCCCTCGAGAGAGACTACTACGGAGGCTCCAGGAGTTACAGCTTCCATCAGACATGCTATGGGCCATCCACGCTTTGTATGCACGAGTCACAGGCAGGGTACGCTGCCCCGGCGGTCTATCAGACAGCCTTGTTAGCACCATTGGTGTGAAACAAAGTTGCCCCCTCTCACCCACTCTCTTCGGTCTCTACATCGACGAGATCACGGAGTATATACAGCGAGCAGGAGGGAGAGGAGGAGACATCGGAGGTACGCCAGTACATATCCTATTATATGCTGATGACATTGTCCTGCTCTCAGAGTCACAGGAGGGGTTGCAGTCACATTTACAGGCGCTCGATACCTTTTGCATGGAGAGAGGACTCACAGTGAACCTTGGCAAGACCAAGGTCATGATCTTCCATACCTCCAGGACAGTACGCCATCGCGCCTCTTTCACAGCAGCTGGAGGAGAGATAGAGGTAGTGGACTCCTACGTCTACCTAGGTATCACCTTCTCGGGCAGCACAGGGGTATTCTCCATGGCACAGGCTGCGAGAGATAGATTGACGCGAGGTTATGCGGCACTTGCAGGATTGGAGAGACGCTGCTTTCAGACACATTTTCAGGAGCCCCAGACTAAGGGGTGGCTCTTTGACACTCTAGTGACACCCGCATTGATGTACGCAGCAGCAGTATGGGCACCAGGGATCACAGAGGCGATGTGGACGCAGATTGAGAGGCCCCAGATCACCATGATATCACGCTTGCTGCGCAGCAAGCCCTCCGTTCCACATGACATTATACGAGCTGAGCTTGGCACACCACCGATGCTAGTGGAGGCCCTCTTCCAGTTGGTGACCTTTATTCTGAGAGTCAGAGAGCTCCCCACTAGCCGACTCACCAGGCTTGCATTTGAGAGCTCTAGACATTTGGCAGAGACAGGGCATGAGAGAGTATGGTATGCACAGACTTACCGATGGTTAGCAGACCATGGCATGAGCATTACGGATCTCCCCCCTTTTCAGTATGACCTCTCTTCCCCCCACATTACCCTCTCTCGTTCGGAGAGGAATAGGATCATCCGTCAGGACCTACTACAGATACACGTCAGGGAGACATGGATAGCACCACGGGAACCTCTTCCCACAAAGAGGCAACACTACAGAGAGCACTTACTGACTGTGACAGCGGATGGTTTCATTCAGAGACCACGATACATGGATACATTTATGGCACCAGCTGAGAGAGTGGCCATTGGGCAGCTCAGAGTATCATCACACCAGCTCGAGATTGAGATTGGGCGAGCCACACATACCCCCATGGATGAGCGATTATGCAGGATATGTAGAGAGGAGGTGGAGGACGAGGAGCACTACACATGTAGATGCCAGGCATATGAGGACATCAGAGACCGCTACCCACAGCTCTTCAGGGGGCCTAGAGAGATCAGGGCTTTATTGGGGACAGAGGACCAGCGCCCTCTAGGTCGTTTCCTAGTAGAGCTCCAGCACCACCGCGCATCACTCCTCCAGCAGCAGATGGAGATACACCTGGCCCCCCCCCCTCAGACTCATATTACAGATTTTTTCAGACCCACATACACTCGAGGGCCCAGCTCGATGCGGGGTGTCACATTACACAGAGCAGAGGAGCTTAGACGACAGCGTCGACGACCGAGACCCCTTGTCCGGAGAGCTCGTCCACATCAGAGAGAGATTCAGGCGATTCACGCACGCCATGACATGGAGATACAGAGACGTCAGCAGCGCACCCCTATCGATTTGGACGCCCAGAGCATTTTGAGGATCGCCATGATGCCTTACCCACCGATGCATTATATCCTACACCCACTCCAGGCATTTAGGGGGTTGTGACACCATCGAGCCTCCCCTCCCTATGCATATCATGTTTGTATCTCACCCATTGAGCATATAGAGTGCATACCCATAGCACCCCACACCCTTGATGCCAGCTACTATCCCTCCTTTTATACCCGTTTGTAGTACTCACACTTTATTTTCGTTTTGGATCACAGTGGATTGGATCATACTGATGTATATGTTTTGTCTCATAGGCCGATTTTGGCCTCTAATAGACGTTTAAAAGTCTTTCTTTCTTTCTTCTTCTTTCTTCTCTCTCTCTCTCTCTCTCTCTCTCTCTCTCTCTCTCTCTCTCTCTCTCTCTCTCTCTCTCTCTCTCTCTCTCTCTCTCTCTCTCTCTCTCTCTCTCTCTCTCTCTCTCTCTCTCTCTCTCTCTCTCTCTCTCTCTCTCACCCTAAGCGTCATTTGCCCTGCCCTATCAGCCGTCATCTGCTCCGCCCCGTCAGCGTCGCTCATCTGTCAGCGCCCATCAGATTGGAGCTCGCGCAGAAGGTGTCTCCCGTCCGAACCCTAAGTGCAGGCCTCGTCCATCACCTCATGTGCACCTCCCGCCGTTCAAAGCCCCCACAGATTCACACTGCCGCCCATCGCCTAATTTGAACTAAACCCTAACCCAAACTAACCCTAAACGAACCGCAGCATGGAAATGGAATGTCCCCAAAGCCCCCACAGATTCACACTGCCGCCCATCGCCTAATTTGAACTAAACCCTAACCCAAACTAACCCTAACCGAACCGCAGCATGGAAATGGAATGTCCCCAAAGCCCCCACAGATTCACACTGCCGCCCATCGCCTAATTTGAACTAAACCCTAACCCAAACTAACCCTAACCGAACCGAAGCATGGACCAACAACTGTTGCCTAATGTTATTAGCCACTCCCACCCTTGCTCCATCGCGCATCGGGCGCGCTCCCGTCTTCATCGCAAGTCTTTATGCTCAGTACACTGAGCATTTTTTCATCTTCGAATGCAATGAGCGCTACGGCTAAGAAGGACGATTTGACAAAAATGGAGGACAAACTGACCATAGCTATCAAGGAAAACAAGAAGATGGTGGACTCCACTATCACGGCCATCATCAGCCGCCTCTCAAAGCTCGAGAAGGAAGTAGAAACATATCATAAGGAGAGGGAAGCATGGCAGAAAGAGAAAGAAGAATGGGCTAAGGAGAAGGCAAACATGAAAGAGGAATTGGAGCTCCTCAAAGCTTCAATGGTCTCTCTTACACCCGAAGAAGGAGAGATTAATATGAACAAGACAGAAGCTCTCAAAGAAGAACTCACCAAATCCTTGACCGAGAGCATGGAAAACAAATTAGAAGCTACCAAAGAAGGGTGGATCGACATAGTGAAGAAGAACATCAAAAAAGAAGCCAAAGAGAAAGCACAAAAGGAAGAAGCCCTCATCGTGCACACCACTATTGAGGAAGAAAAGATGAGACATGCCCGCCGTCTCAATGTACGCATCACGGGCATTGAAGAAAAAGAAGGCTCTACCCCCGAGTCCGATGGGAAGACACTATGCAAGATACTCGGCTACAAAGAGGAGTCCCCCCCATTCATCAAGTCTTGGAGAACGGGACGAGACCCCACGAAGAAGAGAGCTCTCATTCTACACTTCCCTTCCGAAGATATAAGATCTACTTTCCTACGCAAGAGGGTGATTTTGAGAGCACTTGATGGCCCCCCCATCTACCTTGACGATGATCTCACACCCATGCAGGTAGCACACCGTCGTGCATGCATGCCGAGAGTACATCAAGCTCGCAAAGAAGGAAAGAAGGCTTCATACAGAGATGGTCGTGTCATCATTGATGGCAAGGCCATCCCATAGGGATTCGCGGCCTGTGAGACACTAGAGGAGATACACCTTGCAGTTTGGAACTGCAATGGAGATCTATGGACACACCCAGAGAGATTGGAAGAGGTGCGCAAAGGCAAAGACATCATTATGCTCACAGAGACACATGAGAGCCCGGACCGGGGCCTACCTCGAGTCCACGGTTTTCAGTGGGAGTCCACATACAGAGAGTGTACACGTCAGCACACCACCCGAGGATCAGGAGGAGTAGCCATACTCTTTAGAGATGGACTTCAGAGCAGGATACAGATAGTCGCACGTGATTCACAGGCAAGATATCTTTGGATTCGACTCCAGCTCTCGCAGGAGCGGATCATCTTCATAGCATTATGCTACTTTGCTCCTTCTAGCTCGCGTTTGGCTATCATAGATCGAGAGGAGGACTCACCATACACTTGCTTGTCACAAGAGATTACAGAGTACTCTGCATTAGGGGAAGTCTTCCTTATGGGAGACTTCAATGCCAGGACAGGCAATGATCAGTGTGAGATCTTTGACCCAGAAGACCCGGAGATACTACATACCATAGAGGATGAGTCTACAGCTCGAGCTTCAGCTGACCCTACACACACTCACTATGGCACTCACCTACTCAGACTAGGCTCTCGACATAATCTCGTTATCTATAACGGGATGACTCAGTGGCCTACCTCAGGAGGATTGACATGCATACCACACTCAGTCACAGATGGCGGGGGAAGTACAGTAGATTACGTCATGGGGTCCAAAGAGGCCATCCACCTACTTACCTCATTCACCATCCCACCCATACCCATTGGGGCCGATCACACATACCTCGCACTCTCCCTGAAGGGAGACACCCCTACACGCATACCCGAAGCACGCATCCCACACACCACCATCCACTTCACACACGAGCTAGCTCACATATATGCGGCTCGAGTCGAGAAGGGTCTTCTCTTACTTCATCCTGACACTCCACTATCCCTACTCACCTCTCAGATAGCATCAGTTCTTCAGACATCAGCCATCAGCTCCTTCCCACACACCATCCATTCTCGTCACACACCTCCTCCCGGGACTATGCCACAACATCGTTGGTATGATGAGGATTGCAGAGATCTTTACCGCCGACTACGAGCTCAGCGAGCATTGGGAGAGATCACAGAGAGAGAGGCCAAGGGACAGATGAAGACTCTCACACGTCGAAAGAGGCGAGCCTTTGAGGAGGCACAGGAGCTTGAGCTATACCATCTCTTTATGAGTATGGACAGTGCTGCAGCATGGCGCAGCCTACGAGAGCCACGCCCGACCACACCTATTGGAGACCCACACACATGGCATGATTATGCTCAGAGGTTATATGAGGTACCTAGGCAGCCTCCCATTCCCCAGCCACTTGAGCCTCGCCCTACTAGTTCTTCTCTCTTCACAGCAAAGATGGTTGAGAGGGCCATACGACGACTGCGACATGGACGTTCGACAGACCACGCAGGATTGCAGAGCGAGCATCTCATATATGCAGCCTCCACTATAGCCCCGTTGATTGCACATGTCTTCAACCGGACTATAGGAGAGGGATTCCCACAGGAGTGGACTAGGCACACCATTGTGCCTATCCCCAAATCTGGCGACACCCTGGATCCAAGGAACTACACAACCATCATGATTGGCCACACCATGGCCAAACTATACGGTGCCATACTTGAGGCAGAGCTCAGTTCATATGCAGAGACTGAGGGGCTACGAGCACGAGGCCAGGCAGGTTTTCGACGAGCTTTCTCTACTATTGACCACATCTTCATTCTTCGCTGCCTCATTGATGGGGCAAGGATGCGGAAGAAGAGGCTATATTGCTGCTTTGTGGACTTCCGCAAAGCTTTTGATACAGTGCCGCGAGAGAGGCTCTTCCAACGCCTCCAGAGCTTGGGAGTACCATCAGGGATGATTTGGGCCATCTATGCACTCTATGAGCAGGTGACTGGGAGGGTACGGTGTCAAGGAGGTATGTCTGAGGCCATTGCTAGCACCATCGGTGTTAAGCAAGGCTGCCCACTCTCTCCCACTCTATTTGGTCTCTACATTGACGAGATTGAGGACTACATTCTCCGAGCTGGAGGAGAGGGTGGAGACCTCGCAGGTACACATGTCCACATTTTATTATATGCCGATGACATTGTCTTGATTTCAGAGTCACCCGAGGGATTACAACGCCACCTTGAGGCCCTGGATGAGTTTTGTACACAGAGGGGCTTGACAGTAAACCTTGGCAAGACCAAGGTCATGATCTTCCACACCTCCCCCATGGTGAGGAATGGAGAAGGATTCAGAGCTGGTGGTGGACAGATTGAGGTGGTCACTTCCTATGTCTATCTCGGAGTCACATTCACGAGCTTGCCTGGCCCCTTCAGCATGAGACAGGCAGCCACCGATAGACTCACACGCGGATATGCAGCTTTAGCCATGTTAGAGCGGAGATGTCACCAAGCACACTTCAAGGAGCCCCGCACGAAGGGCTGGCTATTTGACACACTGGTCAGACCAGCTATGATGTATGTTGCGACAGTTTGGGCCCCAGGTCTCACAGTCACCCAGTGGAGTGCGATCGAGCGGCCACAGGTACGTATGATCTCGCGATTATTTCGTGGGAAAAAGTCGGTGCCACATGACATCATCAGGGAAGAGCTAGCTGCACCACCCATGGCAGTAGAGGCACTATTCCAGACTATCTGCTTTATTCAGAGGATTAGGGACCTCCCTACAGATAGACTCACACACAGAGCTCTTGAGGCATCTATACAGATATCAGAGTTAGGATATGAGAGAGCTTGGTACACTCAGGTTAGAGTCTGGTTTGATAGTCATGGACTTGATATGGACAGATTGCCGCCTTTTCAGTATGACCCAGACTCACCTCACATCCACCTCTCTCGTCGTGAGAGGAATGTTGTGCTCAGACAGGATCTCTGGCAGCTCTACATTAGTCAGACATGGCACACACCACACATGGGATCGAGACTATCGCACTATCGAGACCAGTTCATAGACATACTAGCTGATGGTTTCATCCAGCGACCACGCTACATGGATACTCACATGCCTCATAGCTTGAGGGTAGCGATTGGCCAGCTGAGAGTCTCATCACACCGACTCGAGATTGAGACGGGCAGAGCCGCAAACATTCCCAGAGAGGAGCGGATATATGCAGAGTATGCAGAGTAGAGATGGAGGATGAGGAGCACTTTGTATGCAGATGTAGCGCATATGATGGCATCAGAGGCAGATACGAGACTCTATTTGCAGGGCAGCCCACCCTCCGAGAGATCATGGACTCTAGAGACCAGCGACAGCTCAGGCGATTCTTACTAGAGATACAGAGTCACAGAGATTCCCTACTCCAGCCTACTATAGCACTCCATACAGGAGGGAGACAGAGTCAGCTCACTGACTTCTTTATTCCACGACGTGCTGCAGCCCTCCCCCCCTCAGCCCACATACCGAGCGGGGCGACTCTTCAGCAGGCTCAGATATCTCGAGCTAGGAGACGACCCCGTGCTATAGGATATCGGGCCCCGACACTTCACCGACACCAGATTGCGGAGATCCAGGCTTGTGACCATCGCGCCATGGAGGAGAGACGATCCCAGATGATGGCCGATCCCACTGCAGCCATCAGGGTGGCCCTGACTCCACCTCCACCTATGTATCACATATTACATCCCACCCACTAGCACAGGATGGAGCTAGTTAGTCGTTTTAGATGCATTCTCAGGGTTGTTGTACTACCCTTTTGCATATAGACTATCATAGATATCGCACTCCATACACCCCCCACCACTTTCATGGGTATCCCCACATGCATACTACGGAGATCTATATGAGCTTAACCAGTTTCTTTTCAGCACTTTTATCTTTTCTGATTGACAGAAGATACACCCATGTACATCGATTTGTCTCATAGGCCGAGTTCGGCCTCCTAATAGACGTAAAAACACTTTCTCTCTCTCTCTCTCTCTCTCTCTCTCTCTCTCTCTCTCTCTCTCTCTCTCTCTCTCTCTCTCTCTCTCTCTCTCTCTCTCTCTCTCTCTCTCTCTCTCTCTCTCTCTCTCTCTCTCTCTCTCTCTCTCTCTCTCTCTCTCTCTCTCTCTCTCTCTCTCTCTCTCTCTCTCTCTCTCTCTCTCTCTCTCTCTCTCTCTCTCTCTCTCCCCGGAGCATGGATACAGACCGCATTGCCTATCCTGCTTTCCCGGCATCACGTGATATGGCATTAGCAGGCGACACCTCCTCATGGTATGCACAGACACGAGACTGGCTGGCCCACCATGGTTTGACATAGACGGGCTACCACCACTTCAGTATGACTCACATGCACCCACCTACTCGCTCTCTCATCAAGAGATGAATGGGGTCATTCGTCAGGAGATATGGCATACATACAGAGGACATGGATGAGCCCTAGGGATACATTGCCACCAAAAATGTTGTATTATCATGAGCATTTTCTACATAGATCAGACGAGGGCTTCATCGAGATTCCGAGATACATGCAGACATACCTACCCCACCACCTTAGAGTCTTCATTGGGAAGCTCCGGGTTTCATCACATCAGCTCGAGATTGAGGGGGGTCGGTCCAAGGGAGTCCCCCGTGAGGAGAGGTGATGCCCAATATGCGAGACAGAGGTAGAGAGTGAGGAGCATTTTGTTATCAGATGCTAAGCATACTTAGACCTATGAGCACACTTCCAGATAGAGGAGTCACTCCAGTTGTGCATGACTATGGGAGACAAGCGATGCTTGGGACGCTTTCTCACAGAAGCATACGAGAGGCGAGAGCGGTGACTACAGCCCACACATAAGCCACGGGTGAGTAGCCAGCAGACCATTACCAAGTTCTTTCAGCGAGCTGAGCTACATCAGAGGTCCATCTATAGGGCTCACACTCCACCAGGCAGCAGCACAGAGAGCACGGCGCCGACCACGCATGGGCGGAGATCGTCGACCACGACTATAACAGGAGGATATCTCACATATCAGGACAGCCTACGACCACATGATAGAGCACAGGCATACCACCACCCCCTAGGTTGTCTTCCTTCAGGAGGCACTCAGACCACCATCGATGTACCACATACTACACCCACCTCCACCCATCACCAGTAGCTAGGGTGTTTTTACTCACATTATGGATCCCCCATGTATTAGGTGGCCACTATCTGCAAAGTTAGAGCCACGTCTCCCTAGCCTCTTCCAGCCCTATATAGCTTTGTGTAGTGATATACTTTTTATTTCATTTCATGTTCTACACAGGGTTACAACACTTGTATATGGTTTTTGTCTCATAGGCCAAGTTTGGCCTCCAGAAGACGTTAATATGACTTTCTCTCTCTCTCTCTCTCTCTCTCTCTCTCTCTCTCTCTCTCTCTCTCTCTCTCTCTCTCTCTCTCTCTCTCTCTCTCTCTCTCTCTCTCTCTCTCTCTCTCTCTCTCTCTCTCTCTCTCTCTCTCTCTCTCTCTCTCTCTCTCTCTCTCTCTCTCTCTCTCTCTCTCTCCCCCCCCCTCCCCCCCACCCCCCTCCCAGTTTACCACATCTCAGAGGCCACCAACACAGGGCCATACCTGGTATTCTTTCACTTCAGAGACCGACTCTGTCTACATGGATGGCATTTATAGACGCCTATGCACAGAGGACCTAGGGAGACCTCTCGATGAGCTTACCCATATTTTGACAGACTCTACATGATGCAGCAAAGGAAGCATATCCACATACTCAGCAAGAGCAGAGACCACGTTATGGGACTATGCCCCAGAATAGTTGGTATGATGAGGAGTGCACAGAGTTGAGAGCCCGACTACAGAGAGAGGTTGCTTTCGGAGTCACTACTCATATACGAAAGAAGAGGGCTTTTCTTGCCAGGCTAGAGGAGGAGTTATATCAACTATTTTTGAGTCAGGATTCGGCAGAGGCTTGGCGACTTTTTAATGAGTCCTCTCCCAACCTAGCTATTACTTCTACAGAGGTTTGGGGCCGGTATGCAGCATCTCTATATACAGCTTCGGACCCGCCACTTCTTCCAGATCCATCGGAACCATGTCCACATGCATATACTTTCTTTACTACGGAGATGGTGAGGAAAGCCATTGACACGATGAGGACTGGGAGAGCTTATGATCATGCCTGGGTTAGTGGCTGAGCATTTTATTCATGCCAGAGATATCCTTGCAGAGCTTCTCGCTATGATGTTCAATCGTGCTATGTGCGAGGGTATGCCTCAAACTTGGAGCTTGTCCACTATTGTGCCTATCTTGAAGGAAGGCGACCCTATGGAGCCCGCGAACTACCGTACTATCATGATTGGTCACACACTAGCACAGTTGTATGCATCTATTCTTGAGCAGCAGTTGAGCAAATGGGAAGAGAGAGAGGGCATACGAGAAGCAGGCCAAGCAGGTTTTACCCACATTTACTTATGGGAAGGAGAGTGTGGAATATACAGATGTATATACAATCTTGGGGTAGTCTTTAGTGGGCCTATATAGTTTTAGGTTTGTTTTTGCTTGAAATGAGGAGACAGAGATAGCCTATTGAGACATAGAGATAGCCTCTCGAGGCTTTCAGAGTGGAAGACTCAGCGGCAAGTTACAGATTACTTTAGGCAAGTTACTATCACTACACAACGAGATAAATCGGCAGTGCAACAGAGCCCGGATCTCACTTCCCTCAGAGGCACATTGGTGGACCGTGGGAGGGGCCTAGGGAGATCTAGGCATCCACGATTGCAGAGGAGGATGTAGGTCATTTTGGCCTTTTGCAAATGTAAATATATCATTTCATTTCATCTCTCTCTCTCTCTCTCTCTCTCTCTCTCTCTCTCTCTCTCTCTCTCTCTCTCTCTCTCTCTCTCTCTCTCTCTCTCTCTCTCTCTCTCTCTCTCTCTCTCTCCACCATCTGCTGCTCAGTTTTAGGGTTCGCCACCATCTGCTGCTCAGTGTTAGGGTTTTCGCCACCATCTGCTGCTCTGCTAGGGTTTTCGCCACCATCTGCTGCTCAGTTTTAGGGTTTTGGCCACTATCTGCTTCTCAGTTTTAGGGTTTTCGCCACCATCTGCTGTTCGCGCAGCAGTCAGCAGTACATTTCTGACTTATTCTTTGAGCTCGAAGTCAGCAGTACTCAGGAGTACAGGCGCAGCAGTTAGATTTGGAGTCCAAAGTCAGGAAGACATTAGGGTTTCTGAGCTGTTCTTTGAGCTCGAAGGCAGAAGTACAGTCAGATCTAAAGTCCGAAGTCAGTTCTCAATTTGTCAGGACAGGAGTACAAGTCCTCATAGCAGCTTATGGGAAAACTTAGGGGGCAGACACAACAGTCAGAGAGAGGGCAGCATATCAGAACCCTAACCCTAACTTGACCCTAACCCTAACCCTAACCCTAACCCTAACCCGAACCCAAAATCAACCTAACTCTAACTCCAGAACCAAACCCTAAAACTTAACCTTGGTAAAACCAAGGTCATGATCTTTCATACATCAGCACAGGTACGCAGACATAGCTTGTTCACAGAAGCAGGTGGACCGATTGAGGTGGTCCGATCATATGTTTACTTGGGGGTGACATTTACAGCAGCATCAGGGGTCTTCTCTATGTCTCAGGCAGCCCGTGACCGCATCACACGTGGGTATGCAGCACTAGCTTTGATGGAGAGACAGTGCCACCAAGCATATTTTCAGGAGCCCCGCACAAAAGGGTGGCTCTTTGACACTTTGGTTACGCCAGCACTCATGTATGGGGCAGCCATATGGGGATCCGGCTTAGCTACATCAGTATGGACAGCATTGGAGAGGCCCCAGATCCTCATGATTGCCAGACTTATTCGTAGCAAGCCTTCCGTACCACATGATATCATTAGAGCGGAGCTCGCTGCACCACCGATGCTAGTTGAGGCACTTTTCCAGACAGTATGCCTATTACACAGACTCAAGAGCATGGATACAGAGAGCATTGCCTATCGTGCTTTCTAGGCATCACGTGATATGGCATTAGCTGGCGACACCTCCTCATGGTATGCACAGACACGAGACTGGTTGGCCCACCATGGCTTTGACATAGACAGGCTACCACCACTACAGTATGACTCACAGGCACCCACCTACACGCTCTCTCATCAGGAGAGGGATAGGGTCATTCGTCAGGAGATATGGCATACATACATATAGAGGGCATGGGTGAGCCCTAGGGATACATTGACACCGAAAATGCTCTATTACCGTGAGCATTTTCTACATATATCCGACGAGCGCTTCATCGAGATTCCGAGATACATGCGGACATACCTACCCCACCACCTTCGAGTAGTCATTGGGCAGCTCCGGGTTTCATCACATCATCTCGAGATTGAGAGGGGTCGCAAGGGGAGTCCCCCGTGAGGAGAGGTGGTGCCCAGTATGCGAGACAGAGGTAGAGAGTGAGGAGCATTTTGTTATCAGATGCCCTGCATACTTAGACCTACGAGCACACTTCCAGATAGCGGAGTCACTCCAGTTGTGCATGACTATGGGAGACAAGGGACGCTTTCTCACAGCAGTATATGAGAGGCGAGAGCAGTCACTACAGCCCACACATCAGCCACGGGTGAGTACCCAGCAGACCATTACCCAGTTCTTTCAGCGAGCTGAGGTACATCAGAGAGGTCCATCTATAGGGCTCACGCTCCACCAGGCAGCAGCACAGAGAGCACGGCGCCGACCACGCATGGGCGGATATCGTCGACCACGACTATATCATGAGGATATCTCACGCATCAAGACAGCCTACGACCACATGATGGAGCATCGACGTACCACCACCCCTTGGGTTGTCTTCCTTCAGGACGCACTCAGACCACCACCGATGTACCACATACTACATCCACCTCCACCCATCACCAGTAGCTAGGGTGTTTTTACTCACATTATGGATCCCCATGTATTAGGTGGTCACTATCTGCAGAGTCAGAGCCAAGTCTCCCCAGCCTCTTCCAGCCCTATATATCTTTGTGTAGCGATATACTTTTTCTTTCATTTCATCTTCTACATAGGGTTACTACATTTGTATATGGTTTTTGTCTCATAGGCCAAGTTTGGCCTCCAGAAGACGTTAATATGACTTTCTTTCTCTCTCTCTCTCTCTCTCTCTCTCTCTCTCTCTCTCTCTCTCTCTCTCTCTCTCTCTCTCTCTCTCTCTCTCTCTCTCTCTCTCTCTCTCTCTCTCTCTCTCTCTCTCTCTCTCTCTCTCTCTCTCTCTCTCTCTCTCTCTCATGCACCCACCTACTCGCTCTCTCATCAAGAGAGGAATAGGGTCATTCGTCAGGAGATATGGCATACATACATACAGAGGACATGGGTGAGCCCTAGGGATACATTGCCACCGAAAATGCTCCATTACCGCGAGCATTTTCTACATATATCGGACACGGGCTTCATCGAGATCCCGAGATACATGCAGACATATCTTCCCCACCACCTCCGAGTCGTCATTGGGCAGCTCCAGGTCTCATCACATCAGCTCGAGATTGAGAGGGGTCTCTCCAGGGGAGTCCCCCGTGAGGAGAGGTGGTGCCCAGTATGCCAGACAGAGGTAGAGAGTGAGGAGCATTTTGTTATCAGATGTCGAGCATACTTAGACCTACGAGCACAGTTCCAGCTAGAGGAGTCACTCCAGTTGTGCATGACCATGGGAGACCAGCGACGCTTGGGGCGCTTCCTCAAAGCAGCATACGAGAGGCGAGAGCAGTCACTACAGCCCACACATCAGCCACGGGTGAGTACCCAACAGACCATTACCCAGTTCTTTCAGCGAGCGGAGCTAGATCAGAGAGGTCCTTCTAGAGGGCTCACACTCCACCAGGCAGCAGCACAGAGAGCACGACGCCGACCACGCATGGTAGGATATCGTCGACCGCGACTATATCAGGAGGATATCTCACGCATCAGGACAGCCTACGACCACATGATGGAGCATAGGCGTTCCACCACCCCCTGGGTTGTCTTCCTTCAGGAGGCACTCAGACCACCTCCGATGTACCACATACTACACCCACCTCCCCCCATCACCAGTAGCTAGGGTGTTTTGCTCACTCATATTATGGATCCCCCTGTATTAGGTGGCCACTATCTTCTGAGTCAGAGCCACTTCTCCCGAGCCTTTTACCAACCCTTGATAGCTTTGTGTTTATTTCATTTCATTTTCTACACATGGTTACTACACTTGTACATGGCTTTTGTCTCATAGGCCAAGTTTGGCCTCCAGAAGACGTTAATATGACTTTCTTTCTTCTTTCTCTCTCTCTCTCTCTCTCTCTCTCTCTCTCTCTCTCTCTCTCTCTCTCTCTCTCTCTCTCTCTCTCTCTCTCTCTCTCCCTCCCTCCCTCCCTCCCTCCCTCCCTCCCTCCCTCCCTCCCTCCCTCCCTCCCTCCCTCCCTCCCTCCCTCCCTCCCTCCCTCTCTCTCTCTCTCTCTCTCTCTCTCTCTCTCTCTCTCTCTCTCTCTCTCTCTCTCTCTACACACACCCGCCTGCTCTCCCTCGATCCACTCTCACCCTTGGACACACTTACATCACAGTTCACCACCATCCTACAGGACTAAGCTATCTGCAGCTTCCCACACCGCACACATATACACCCTCCACGCACAGGTTCCATGCCCAAGAACCGTTGGTATGATGCAGATTGTCGTGAGCTACGGAAGCACCTACGGATTTTAGAGCATAGAGGGGATATTACACACACACAGGCACAGCGTCGCATGCACAGACTTACTCGCCGCAAACGGCGGGATTGGCAGGAGAGACAGTACTGGGATATCTATCATTTGCTCATGAGTCGAGACAGTGTAGTGGCATGGCGACATTTGAGAGAGAGGCGACAGCAGACACCCATCCGAGACCTGAGCACTTGGCATAGCTATGCACGGAGCCTATACGAGATCCCAGACCAGCCTCCCATTCCAAGACCACACAGCTCACGTCCTACTACCTCTGACTTCTTCACACCCACTATGGTGGGACATGCTATTGCCCGTCTACAGCATGGCAGGGCCCATGACCATTTCGGTTTACAGGCAGAGCACCTCATCTACGGAGGCACGACCCTTGCACCGCTCATTGCCCATCTCTTCAACCGTGCATTCGTTGAAGGGTTCCCTGACTCATGGACTGAGCACACCATAGTGCCCATTCATAAGTCAGGTGATACTATGGATCCAGCTACATACCGGACGATCATGATTGGCCCTATATTGGGCAAGTTATATGGGGCGGTACTAGAGACAGAGTTGAGTACTCTCGCTGAGAGGAAGGGTATCAGGGCTCCAGGACAGGCAGGTTTCAGACGCGATTACTCTACCATTGACCACATCTTCACTCTCAGATGCCTGATCGACCAGGCAAGGGTGAAGAAGAGGAGATTATATTGCTGCTTTATGGACTTCCGCAAAGCATTTGACACTGTTCCCAGGGAACGACTCTTCAGACGACTACTTGATATCGGAGCTCCAGAGGAGATGATATGGGGGATCTACGCCTTATACGAGAGAGTATCTGGTAGAGTCAGATGTCCGGGGGGCTTATCTCATCCACTTGCTAGCACTATCGGGGTGAAGCAAGGATGCCCTCTTTCACCCACCCTCTTTGGTCTCTACATTGATGAGATAGTAGACTACATACAGCAGCAGGGAGGTGATGGCATTGAGGTACGTGGGTCCATGGTCCATATTCTTTTGTACGCTGATGATATTGTACTCGTTTCAGAGTCTGCAGAAGGTCTACAGCATCATCTACATGGCCTAGATGACTTTTGCAGACACAGAGGGTTATCTGTGAACCTTGGTAAAACCAAGGTCATGATCTTTCATACATCAGCACAGGTACGCAGACATAGTTTGTTCACAGCAGCAGGTGGACCGATTGAGGTGGTCGGATCATATGTTTACTTGGGGGTGACATTTACAGCAGCATCAGGGATCTTCTCTATGTCTCAGGCAGCCCGTGACCGCATCACACGTGGGTATGCAGCATTAGCTTTGATGGAGAGACAGTGCCACCAGGCATATTTTCAGGAGCCCCGCACAAAGGGGTGGCTCTTCAACACTTTGGTTACGCCAGCACTCATGTATGGGGCACCCATATGGGGACCAGGCTTAGCTACATCAGTATGGACAGCATTAGAGAGGCCACAGATCCTCATGATTGCCAGACTTATCCGTAGCAAGCCTTCTATACCACATGATATCATTAGAGCAGAGCTCGCTACACCACCGATGCTCGTTGAGGCACTATTCCAGACAGTATGCCTAGTACACAGGCTTCGGAGCATGGATACAGAGCGCATTGCCTATCGAGCTTTCCACGCATCACGTGATATGGCATTAGCAGGCGACACCTCATCATGGTATGCACAGACACGAGACTGGTTGGCCTACCATGGCTTTGACATAGACAGGCTACCACCACTACAGTATGACTCACATGCACCCACCTACTCGCTCTCTCATCAGGAGAGGAATAGGGTCATTCGTCAGGAGATATGGCATACATACATACAGAGGACATGGGTGAGCCCTAGGGATACATTGCCACCGAAAATGCTCTACTACCGTGAGCATTTTCTACATATATCGGACGAGGGCTTCATCGAGACTCCGAGATACATGCAGGCATACCTACCCCACCACCTTCGAGTCGTCATTGGGCAGCTCCGTGTTTCATCACATCAGCTCGAGATTGAGAGGGGTCGGTCCAGGGGAGTCCCCCGTGAGGAGAGATGGTGCCCAGTATGCGAGACAGAGGTAGAGAGTGAGGAGCATTTTGTTATCAGATGCCCAGCATACTTAGACCTACGAGCATACTTCCAGATAGAGGAGTCCCTCCAGTTGTGCATGACTATGGGAGACCAACGACGCTTCGGACACTTTCTCACAGCAGCATACGAGAGGCGAGAGCGGTCACTACAGCCCACACATCAGCCACGGGTGAGTACCCAGTAGACCATTACACAGTTCTTTCAGCGAGCTGAGCTACATCAGAGAGGTCCATCTATAGGGCTCACGCTCCACCAGGCAGGAGCACAGAGAGCACGGCGCCGACCACGCATGGGAGGATATCGTCGACCACGACTATATCAGGAGGATATCTCACGCATCAGGACAGCCTACGACCACATGGAGCATAGGCGTACCACCACCCCCTCGGTTGTCTTCCTTCAGGAGGCACTCAGACCACCACCGATGTACCACATACTACACCCACCTCCACCCATCACCAGTAGCTAGGGTGTTTTTACTCACATTATGGATCCCCCATGTATTAAGTGGCCACTATCTGCAGAGTCAGAGCCACGTCTCCCCGGTCTCTTTCAGCCCTATATAGCTTTGTGTAGCGATATACTTTTTATTTCATTTCATCTTCTAGACAGGGTTACTACACTTGTATATGGTTTTTGTCTCATAGGCCAAGTTTGGCCTCCAGAAGACGTTAATATGACTTTCTTTCTTTCTTTCTTTCTCTCTCTCTCTCTCTCTCTCTCTCTCTCTCTCTCTCTCTCTCTCTCTCTCTCTCTCTCTCTCTCTCTCTCTCTCTCTCTCTCTCTCTCTCTCTCTCTCTCTCTCTCTCTCTCTCTCTCTCTCTCTCTCTCTCTCACTCTCTCTCTCTCTCTCTCTCTCTCTCTCTCTCTCTCTCTCTCTCTCTCTCTCTCTCTCTCTCTCTCTCTCTCTCTCTCTCTCCCCCACCAATGGCTCCCAAGCTGGAGGAACAGCTGGCCACCTTGGAGCATGCCCTCCGAGAGTTGATAGGAAAACGCAAGAAAGAAGGAGATTCTGCACTGAACGGGGTTACCCGCAGAGTTGTCACCCTCAAAGCCAAGGTGGCAACCTTGGAGAAGGAAAATGAATCCCTTCGGGAAGAGCTTCTTGCTACCCGAACGCAGCAGTCACGGGACCGGGAGGAGTTGCACACTGAGTTTACTGATATGAAAACGAAACTAGACAGCATGCACAAGGAGGGGGAGATCGCTCCACAGCTAGAGGACATTCGGTGGACTATCAAGGAGTGTATGGAGGTGGTGTAGAGTGAGCTTGAGACTAAGAAAGATGGATGGGTCGAGATTGTAAAAAAGAACCTTCGACAGGAGGCAAAGAAGAACAACCACCATGAGGAGATCCACATAGTGCATACCACCATTGAGGAGAAGCGGATGCGACAGGCTCGCAGGCTCAATGTTCGCGTCTCCGGCCTCACAGAGACAGACGGATCACCAGAGAAGGACGGGTGTCGCTTGTGCACATTACTTGGATACCGCGCAGATGAGCCTCTCCCTTTCACCAGAGCCTAGAGAGGACGGGACACCACACGGAGCAGAGCACTTATCCTTCAGTTCTCAGATGAGGACGGAAGGAGAGACTTCCTTAGACGACGGGCGGTACTACGCACTACTCCGGGCACCCCCATCTATTTGGATGACGACCTCACACGGATGCAGGCAGAGCACAGACAGGCATGCATGCCGCGTGTCCTCCAGGCAAGACGAGAGGGACATCGTGCCCTATACATAGACGATCGGGTCATCATTGATGGACGGCCCATTGACTAGGGATTCGCGGCCTATGAGACAGCACAGCAGGAGGTGCACGTTGCAATCTGGAACTGCAATGGATCTTTGTGGACACATCCAGGGCACCTCGAGGAGGTGATGGAGGGCAGAGACATTATCTTCTTGACAAAGACACACGAGAGCCCGGGGAGGAGCCTACCGAGGATTGAGGGCTGTATGTGGGAGTCAGTTCACCGCCGCCAGATGAGACAGTGCACCACACGAGGATCAGGATGAGTAGCCGTGCTCTACAGACAGTCGCTACAGCACAGGGTACAGGTGGTAGCCAGAGACCCAGAGGCACGTTTCATGTGGATACGCCTCCGGCTATCAGAGGAGAGAGCAGCATACTTTGCCGTATGCTTTATTGCACCCATTGGTTCGCGCTTCACACATTCCCCCGAGCAGCTATCAGGGGGGCAGGGACGAGACACCACATCGCCATATGACTTCCTTAGTGACACGATTATGGAGTATACCGGGATGGGTGAAGTCTTCCTTGTAGGAGACTTCAATGCAAGCACTCAGAGCCACCAGTGTGATATCTACGACTTTGACTACCCTGAGATGCTTCGTACCATAGAGGACATGCCTACACTCAGAGCCTCAGCCGACACCGCCACACCCACCTCATACGGCCGACACCTACTCCACATGGGAGAAGCACACAATCTCGTTATATATAATGGGATGGGGACTTGGCCCACCTCGAGCGGTCTCACCTGCATTCCACCCACGACACCAAGGGGGCCAGTGTGGTAGACTATGTTATCGGACCCCCGAAGGCGACACATCTCATCACCTCATTCACTATCCCACCCTTACCGATTGGAGCTGATCACGCATATCTTGCCCTATCCATTCGTGGCTCACCATGCATATCCCACCCCGTCACCATACAGCCACGAACCCATACCACCATTCACTTTAGACATGAGCTAGCACATATCTATAGCTTCCATGTTCGAGAGCGCATCTACTTCCTTGATCCCTTTGCATCCTTGGACACCCTCACCACCCACTTCTCCTCGATCCTTCATACATCTGCTACTCTCAGCTTCCCATACACCACCCACAACACTGCACATTCGACACGGCTGGGGCATACACCCCAGAATAGATGGTACGATGAGGAGTGTAGGCGACTATACCCACATCTCAGAGCACAGAGTATCTTGGGATCCATCACAGAGAGGGAGGCACGACGACAGATGCGAGCCTCACACGCCCGAAGTAGCGAGCTTTCGAGGAGCGACAGGAGGCAAAGTTGATCGACCTTCTCATGAGTAGGGATTGTGCCACCGCGTGAAGGGCACTACGTGAGCCACGCCCACCTACACCCATAGCAAATCCTCCGACTTGGCACACCTACGCCCAGAGGTTATATGACGTCCCAGAACAGCCACCATTGCCGATTCCTTCCACACCGCGTCCTGTGATATCCACCCTCTTCACGGCAGGCATAGTACGACAAGCCATCCATAGGCTACAGCATGGCCGCTCAGCAGACCACACGGGGCTACAGGGAGAGCACTTTATATATGCAGCAAATGTAGTTTCCCACTTGATCGCCCATCTCTTCAACCGTGCTTTGGTTAAGGGGTTACCCGACTCATGGACTATCCATACCATTACGCCTATCCATAAGTCGGCGATATGATGGACCCAGGGAACTACAGGACTATTATGATAGGCCATATCCTGGTCAAGATCTATGGGACAGTACTAGAGGCAGAGCTCAGTACACACGCTGAGAAAGCTTGGATCAGAGCACCCGGCCAGGCAGGCTTCCGCCGAACTTTCTCCACCATCGACCACATCTTCGTGCTTCGTTGCTTGATTGAGAGCGCGAAGGCGAGGAAGCAGATACTATACTGTTGCTTTGTGGATTTCTGCAAAGCCTTCGACATGGTCCCTCGAGAGAGACTACTACGGAGACTCCAGGAGTTACAGCTACCATCAGACATGCTATGGGCCATCCACGCTTTGTATGCACGAGTCACAGGCAGGGTACGCTGCCCCGGCGGTCTATCAGACACCCTTGTTAGCACCATTGGTGTGAAACAAGGTTGCCCTCTCTCACCCACTCTCTTCGGTCTCTACATCGACGAGATCACGGAGTATATACAACGAGCAGGAGGGCGAGGAGGAGACCTCGGAGGCACGCCAGTACACATCCTATTATATGCTGATGACATTGTCCTGCTTTCAGAGTCACAGGAGGGGTTGCAATCACATTTACAGGCGCTCGATACCTTTTGCATAGAGAGAGGACTCACAGTGAACCTTGGCAAGACCATATCATATTTGTATCTCACCAATTGAGCATATAGAGTGCATACCCATAGCACCCCACACCCTTGGTGCCAATTACTATCCACTCCTTTTATACCTGTTTGCGGTACTCACTTTATTTTCCTTTTGGGATCACAGTGGATTGGATCATACTGATGCATATGTTTCACCGACACCAAATTGCGGAGATCAAGGCTTGCGACCATCGCGCCATGGAGGAGAGACGATCCGAGATGATGGCCGATCCCGTTGCAGCCATCAGGGTGGCCCTGACTCCACCTCCACCTATGTATCACATCTTACATCCACCCACTAGCACAGGATGGAGCTAGTTAGTCGTTTCAGATGCATTCTCATGGTTGTTGTACTACCCTTTTGCATATAGACTATCATAGATATCGCACTCCATACACTCCCCCCCCCCCATTTTCATGGGTATCCCCACATGCATACTACGGAGATCTATATCAGCTTAACCAGTTTCTTTTCAGCACTTTTATCTTTTCTGATTGATAGAAGATACACCCATGTACATCGATTTGTCTCATAGGCCGAGTTCGGCCTCCTAATAGATGTAAAAACACTTTCTTTCTTTCTTTTTCTCTCTCTCACATAGGCCGATTTTGGTCTCTAATAGACGTTAAAATGTCTTTCTTTATTTCTCTCTCTCTCTGTGGAGAAGTGAGGTACGGCGGCGCTAGAGCTCTACCAGGAAACAACCTAGAGGGCACTGGTCCTCCGTCTCCAATAAAGCCCTGATCTCTCTGGGCCCCTGAAGAGTTGTGGGTAGCGGTCTCTTATATCCTCATATGTGTGGCATCTACATGTGAAGTGCTCCTCGTCCTCTACCTCCTCTCCGCATATCCTGCATAATCTCTCGTCCCTGGGGGTATGTGTGCCTCGTCCAACCTCAATCTCGAGCTAGTGTGATGATACTCTGAGCTGCCCAATGGCCACTCTCTCTACTGGTGGCAGGTATGTATCCATGTATCGCAGTCTCTGAATGAAACCATCCACTGTCACTTTCAGGAAGTGCTCTCTATAGTGTTGCCTCTTTGTGGGAAGAGGCTCCCGTGGTGCTATCCATGTCTCCCTGACGTGTATATGTAGTAGGTCCTTACGGATGATCCTGTTCCTCTCCGAACAAGAGAGGGTAATGTAGGGGGGAGAGGTCATACTGAAAAGGGGGGAGATCAGTAATGCTCATGCCATGGTCTTCCAACCATCGGTAGGTCTGTGCATACCATACTCTCTCATGCCCTGTCTCTGCCAAATGTCTAGAGCTCTCAAATGCAATCCTGGTGAGTCTACTAGTGGGGAGCTCTCTGACTCTCGGAATAAAGGTCACCGGCTGAAAGAGGGCCTCCACTAGCATCTGTGGTGTGCCAAGCTCAGCTCGTATAATGTCATGTGGAACGGAGGGCTTGTTGCGGAGCAAGAGTGAGATGACGGTGACTTGGGGCCTCTCAATCTGCGTCCACATCGCCTTCATGATTCTTGGTGTCCATACTGCGGCTGCGTACATCAATGCGGGTCTCACCAGAGTATCAAAGAGGCACCCTTAGTCCGGGGCTCCTGAAAATGTGCTTGAAAGCAGCGTCTCTCCAATCTAGCAAGTGCCGCATAGCCTCGCGTCAATCTATCTCTCGCTGCCTATGCCATGGAGAATACCCCTGTGCTGCCAGAGAAGGTGACACCTAAGTAGACGTAGGAGTCCACTACCTCTATCTGTCCTCCAACTGCGGTGAAAGAGGCGTGATGGCGTACTGTCCTCGAGGTGTGGAAGATCATGACCTTGGTCTTGCCAAGGTTCACTGTGAGTCCTCTCTCCATGCAGAAGGTATCGAGCGCCTATAAATGTGACTGCAGCCCCTCCTGTGACTCTGAAAGCAAGACAATGTTATCAGCATATAATAGGATGTGTACTGGCATACCTCGGAGGTCTCCTCCTAGCCCTCGTGTGCGTTGTATATACTCCGTGATCTCGTCGATGTAGAGACCGAAGAGAGTGGGTGAGAGAGGGCAACCTTGTTTCACACCAATGGTGCTAACAAGAGGTGGGTGGAGTATGTGGTACGTCGGAAGCGGTTTGAGTGCCTCCTGAAGGAAAGCTGCCCAAGTGGTGTTGGTGGTGCACCTGTGCTCCATCATGTGGTCATGGGCTATCCTCATGCGTGAGATATCCTCCGGGCATAGTCGTGATCGTCCGTACCCAGCTCTATGTTGTCGACGTCGCACTCTCTGTGCCACTGCTTGCTGGAGCATTAGCCCTATGCCTCTGGAAAGTTGGCTCGTCTGATGTAGCCCTCTCTCTAAAAGAACTGAGTAATGGTCCGTTGTGTACTCATATGTGTCTGATGCGTGGGCTGTAGCAACTTCTCTCGAATCTCATATGCTGCAATGAGGAATCGTCCCAACCTCCGCTGGTCTCAAATGGTCATGCACAATTGGAGTGACTCCTCTATATGGAACTGTGCTCATAGATCTGAGTATGCTCGGCATTTGGTAACAAAGTGCTCCTCACTCTCTATCTCTGTATGGCATACTGGGCACAATCTCTCCTCTCTAGGTATTTCCCTGGTCCAACCCCTCTCGATCTCGAGCTGATGTGATGAAACTCGAAGCTGTCCAATAACGACTCGGAGGTGGTGTGGTAAGTATGTTTGCATGTATCGCAGAGTCTCAATAAAGCCCTGATCTGAGATCTGTAGAAAATGCTCACGGGAGTATAGCATTTTTAGTGGCATTGTATCCTTGGGGCTAATCCATGTCCTGTGTATATATGTGTGCCATATCTCCTGGTGAATGACCTTGTTCCTCTCCTGGTGGGAGAGCGAATAGGTGGAGGCCTGTAAGTCATACTGGAGTGGTGGTAGTCTGTCTATGTCAAATCCATGATGGGCCAGCCAATATTGTGTCTGTGCATACCATGAGGAGGTGTCACCTGCTAGTGCCATGTCGCGTGACATCTAGAAAGCTAGATAAGTCATGCACTCTGAATCCATGCTCTGTATCGTGTGTAATAGGCATACTGTCTCGAGTAGTGCCTCTACTAGCATCGGTGGTGCAGCAAGCTCTACTCTGATGATATCATGTGGTACTGAAGGCTTGCTGCGGATGAGTCTGGCAATCATGAGAATATGTGGCCTCTCCAATGCTGTCCATGCTGTAGCTAATCCCGCCCCCCATATGGCTGCTCTGTACATCATACATGTGCGCTGGTGTGTAACCATAGTGTCGAAGAGCCATCCCTTTGTGCAGGGCTCCTGAAAATGTGCCTGGTGACACTGTCTCTCCATGAAGGCTAGTGCTGCGTATCCACGTGTGATGCGATCCCGGGCTGCCTGAGACAGAGAGAAAACCCCAGAGGCTGCTTTGAATGGGTCCGAGATAGACATATGATCTGACTACCTCAATCGTTCCGTCTGCTACTGTGAAAGAACTATGTCTCCTCACCTGTGCTGATGTATGAAAAATCATAACCTTGGTTTTACTAAGGTTTACAGATAGCCCTCTATGTATGCAGAAGTCGTCTAGGGTGTGTAGGTGGCGCTGTAGACCTTCTGCAGATTCTGAAACAAGCACAATATCATCAGCATGTAAAAGAATATGAACAGTAGTCCCTCCTACCTCAATGCCCTCCCCTCCCTGCTATCGTATGAAGTCCACAATCTCATCAATGTATAGACCCAAGAGGGTGGGTGAAAGAGGGCACCCTTGCTTCACCCCGATAGTGCTAGCAAATGAGTCGGATAAGCCACCTGGACATCGGACTCTACCAGATGCTCTCTCATATAAGGCGTAGATCCCCCATATCATCTAATTTGGAACTCCGATCTTGAGTAGGCGTCTGAAGAGCCATTCCTTGGGAAGTGTGTCGAAGGCTTTGCAGCAGCCCACAAAGCAGCAGTATAATCTTCTCTTCCTCACTCTTGCCTGGTCGATCAAACATATCAGAGTGAAGATGTGGTCAATGGTCGAGTTATCTCGTCTAAAACCTTCTTGTCTTGGGGCCCTGATACCCTTCCTCTCTGCGAGAGTGCTCAAGTCTATCTCTAGTACTGCCCCATATAGTTTGGCCACTATCGGACCAATCATGATCGTCCGATACAAGGTTGTTAGCAACGTTTTCGCAACGTCCAAGGCAACGTGTCATCGCAACGTTTAGGCCTGGACGTTGCGAAATCGTTGCGAACCATTTCTTCTTTTTTTTCTTTTTTTTTTTGCAAATATAGTAACCTAGATGTATATTATAGTATTTACATATATAATATGTATTATGTAATATGTATTATGTAATATGTATTATGTTAGTTTATGTAATATGTATTGAATATTTAATATTTATGATTCATTCCAAATTCCCAAATCCCTGTTCAATGCAGCGATGGAAGAATCCAGATGCACATTGCACATGTATGATGTCAGAATTTACAAATAATCATTATCATGACTCAATGACTCATTCTAAAATTCAAATTCACAATGCACATTCAAGAAACTTACTAGTAACTACTTAGTACTAACTACTTAGTACATACTACTTAGTACTTACTACTTAGCAATGTTCATGTTGGAACTTGGCACCAGGCAATTGCATTATTTTCAAGAATCAAACTTCAAAGCATCTCATATGACATCAGAGTCCAGGCAAATACATTAATATATATATATACAACTTACAAGTTACAAGTAACATTGAAAAACAAACTTCAACGAATTATAATTTATGACATCAGACAAAAACATGTCAAAAAGTCAACCTCATCTCAAAATTATGACACTGGTGACTATCATAACTCATATGTGATATCAGAATCCAATGTCAATAATACATATACATCAATGATCATACCAGTAACCATCATCCATGATACCATTAAGTAGCCAAACAATAAACTGTCAATAATACAATGAACAATCAATATCAACTAAATCATAAGTCATAATATCATAATACATATGACATGTCACATGATCGGTCATCAATCCTCAAAATCCTCTAAGTCACTAATAACTATCACCATCATCATCATCATCACTATCATCATCATCATGTGGTGCTCGACTAGTAGATGCCTCCATCCTACTAGTAGATGGACCTGGTACACTATGTGCTCTATGACTAGAACGAGTCCGAGATGCCCTCGTATCATGCTGTGGCACTGTCAACTCCTGATAGAGCATGTCATATAGATCAAGGTCCTCTGCCGGAATGCTAGGTATATCATGGACCCTCTCTATATCAAGCTCATCGACGTTCACCCGCCGCACCTATGTTGAGTGGCCACCACGCTCCAATAAACGCAAGTTGCAGTGGCAATAGACAAGCCGCTCCAACTGCAATGTAGATAGTCTATTCCTCTTCTTTATTCCTCTTCTTTGTATGGAATAGGGCCCATGTACTCCAATTCCTTTCACATGGACTAGCACTACAGTCTTGTGAAAGTATGCGGATGGCTAACTTTCTCTGCAAGATAAAAAAGAGAGAGTTCATTAAAAATTAAAGACTCAAGAGGAATGACTCATGAGACGAAGTTATAACTTATTAGTTAAAAACTCAAGAGGAAATTGGAATGACTTACTAGCTCAGGTGTACCAACACCGTATCTCTCCCACCATGTCACAGGCATCAACTGCATGCTTCTCAAGCATGCCGTGTCTCTACCAAAAAGTCCTTCATTATTCTGAAACTGGGTGAGCTGAAACTCCAACTTCCCACGTAGCTCCACATTAGAAGGTCCATACAATCGATCTACATAGTCATTCCAAGCATTCACAAGCTCCATATCCAATGATTGTGATGCGGATCTCCATAAAGAATGTAGCAGATTGGCCATCCCATGTATAGGGCGATGGAACCAATCCCACCTCTTCCTCCATATTCCTTTTATTTCCTCTATCCTATGGATAAAAAACAAATCAAGTTAGAAAATAATAAGAATTAAGAATGTTGAAGAGTCAAGACTTGAACATGAATGCTCATACAAAAAATAAAATATGGTTACCCAAGTTTCAACTTACCTCTCCAATGTCAAATAAGGACATCTCTGTATAGACTCTCCGACACGATCCATGAACTCATAAACAAGACCAAGTGTGCATCCCTCTCTATCTGCTATGCATCCCTCTCTATCTGCTAGGCGCGGGCGCGGGCGCGGGCGCGGGCGCGGGCGCGGGCGCGGGCGCGGGCGCGGGCGCGGGCGCGGGCGCGGGCGCGGGCGCGGGCGCGGGCGCGGGCGCGGGCGCGGGCGCGGGCGCGGGCGCGGGCGCGGGCGCGGGCGCGGGCGCGGGCGCGGGCGCGGGCGCGGGCGCGGGCGCGGGCGCGGGCGCGGGCGCGGGCGCGGGCGCGGGCGCGGGCGCGGGCGCGGGCGCGGGCGCGGGCGCGGGCGCGGGCGCGGGCGCGGGCGCGGGCGCGGGCGCGGGCACGGGCACGGGCACGGGCACGGGCACGGGCACGGGCACGGGCACGGGCACAGGCACGGGCACGGGCACAGGCACAGGCACAGGCACAGGCACAGGCACAGGCACAGGCACAGGCACAGGCACAGGCACAGGCACATTGCACATTACACATGCACATGCACATGCACATGCACATGCACATGCACATGCACATGCACTTGCACATGCGAGATGCCACATGCATGATTGATCATTGCACAATCAAATATAAACTGAAAATTCAAAAATCAGTTCGCTCACCTGTGACTGTAGTACCAGCATTTGATGCATCTATGGCTCGAAGGAACATGGTAACTTTGCAACAATGCACCAAAATGTTGTACACATTCCTCTTTCGTATGTCCATCCATCCATCACACATGATTGTGCATCCATACTTTGCCCATGTCTCTTTCATGGGCTCAAGCTCTCTCTCTAATGCTTCCTTTGTTTTTTTGAGCTCCGTTGTCCTCAAACTCTTCATAGGTAGGCCCTTGCCAACAAAACCCTAATACTGATACCTTCTCAATGGCATTTCTCCATGCCGGTGTCCGTGCAACATTAAAAGACAAACCACATTGTATAAAAGCTTTCATGATGGCTTGTATGGCTTCTTGTTTACGCTGTTGTTGCAAGCTAGCACATATAGATGCTCCTCCAAGAGAGCAAAGTGGGTGCTCTTGTGGATCATGCTCTACTCTTGTACTCTTTCTTGGTGGCTCATGCTCTATGTCAATGTCTATGGAAGCCTCATGAGCTTGAGATGCTTGAGTTTGGGGATCACAAGAAACATCTGAACTGCTTGCAAATGATCTAGCTTGTGATTTGGCTCCACTATTCCTTCTACCTTGGGCTTTTTGAGCTACCCATGCCATTAGCTCTCCCTTTATAGCTTCGGGCATTGGCTCTTTGCAAGGTGCAACTCCTATGCCACTAACTCTTCCAAGGTGTGCCTTGATCCTATCGGCTCCACCGGCTCCACTACAGCCACAAAGCTTGCAAGTCCATCTCTCACTACCCCCGGAGCCCATCTTTCCTTGGCTTGTCACATATTTCCAACATGCTTGTTTTGCTTTAGGCATGTTGATGGAAGAGGTTAAAAGCTTGGAGAGGACTCAAGATAGGAAGCAATAGATAGGGGGGTCACAGATGTGTGAGGGTGTGTGTGTGTAATAAACCTACCTTCTTTGAATCTTGCCTTGGATTGCTCTTCCGGAGTGCGAAACTCGCTCTCGGGTCAAGTTGTCAACAGAGCAAAATACTTCAATGAGGTCGTTTCGGCGAAACAGTCTCATTTGAGGCAAAAAAATTTGTGTTTGTTTGCAACACGTTGCGACGTTGCGTTGTGAACGTTGCGAACGCATCGCAACACGTTGCGACGCAACGCTGGTCCGATATGTAGCTGGATCCATAATGTCACCTGACTTATGAATGGGCACTATGGTGTGCCCCAGTCCATGAGTCAGGGAACCCTTCAACCAATGCACGGTTGAAGAGGTGAGTGATGAGTGGTGCTAGAGTCGTGCATCTGTATATGAGGTGCTCTGCCTCTAGACCTAACTGGTCATGAGCTCTGCCATGCTGCATATGTGAAATAGCAAGGCTCACCATGGTGGATGTGAAGAAGTAAGAGGTAGTGGGACGTAAGTTCTGCGGCCTGGGAATGGGGGGCTGGTCAAGGATCTGGTATAGGCTCTGTGCATAGCTATGCCAAATGCTCGGGTCTCGAATGGGTGTCTGCTTCCTCCTCTCCCTTAAAGGTAGCCATGTCACTGCACTATCCTAACTCATGAGCAAATGGTAGATATCCGAGTACTGTCTCTCCTTCCACTCCCGCCGCTTGCGGCGAGTAAGGCTCTGCATGCGACGCTGTGCCTGTCTGTGTGTAATATCCCCTCTATGCTCTTGAGTTCCCGACAATCCGTATCATACAAGGAGTTCCGGGGCATGGATCCTGTGCGTGGAGCATAGTGGGATCGGAACGCGTTCCAAACGCGATTGGAACGTTCCATATAATGGTAACGTTCCTTAACGTTCCATATCCTCGTGTTTGGTACGGCACCACGTTCCGTACGCGTACCGTACGTGCCGTACCAAACGTTCCGTACCACCTTGGCGTGGAGCATGTGTATGTGTGATGTGGAAAGTTGCAGATAGCTGAGTCATGAAGGATGGTGGTGATATGTGACGTGAGTGTGTCCAAAGATGAGACGAGATAGACAGAGAGAGAGTCATATTAACGTCTTCTGAAGGCCAAACTTGGCCTATGAGACAAAATCATGTACAAGTGCAGTAACCCTGTGTAGAGAATGAAATAAAATACAAAGTACTCCTACAGAAAGCTATATAGGGCTGGAAAAGGCTGGGAAGCAACCAAAGGCAGTGGTGCATGGGGAGAGTGGCTCTGACTCCGCAGATAATGGCCATCTAATACATGGGGAATACAAAATGTGAGTGAGTAAAATAGCCTAGCTACTCGTGGTGGGTGGAGGTGGGTGTAGTATGTGGTACATCGGTGGTGGTCTTAGTGCCTAGTGAAGGAAGACACCCCATGTAGTGGTGGTGCGTCTCTGCTCCATCATGCGGTCATAGGCTGTTCTGATGGGTGAGATATCCTCCTGATATAGTCATGGTCGACGATATCCAGCCATGCGTGATTGGCGTCGTGCTCTCTGTGCTGCTTCCTGGTGGAGAGTGAGCCCTATAGATGGACCTCTCTGATGTAGCCAAGCTTGCTGAAAGAACTTAGTAATGGTCTGTTGGGTACTCACTCGTGTGTGATGTCTGGGCTGTAGTGACTGTTCTCGCTTCTCATATGCCGCTGTGAGGAAGCGTCCCAACCGCCGCGGGTCTCCCATAGTCATGCACAACTGGAGCGACTCCTCTATCTGGAACAGTGCTCGTAGGTCTAAGTATGCTGGGCATCTGACTACAAAATGCTCCTCACTCTCTACCTCTGCCTCGCATACTGGGCACCACCTCTCCTCACGGGGGACTCCCTTGGACCGACCCCTCTCAATCTCAAGCTGATGTGATGAAACTCGGAGCTACCCAATGACGACTCGAAGGTGGTGGGGTAGGAATGTTTGCATGTAACGTGGAATCTCAATGAAGCCCTAGTTCGATATATGTAGAAAATGCTCACGATAATAGAGCATTTTCGGTGGCAATGTATCCCTAGGGCTCACCCATGTCCTCTGTATGTATGTATGCCATATCTCCTACCGAATGACCCTATTCCTCTCCTGATGGGAGAGCGAATAGGTGGGTGCATGTAAATCATATTGTAGTGGTGGTAGCCTGTCTATGTCAAAACCATGGTGGGCCAGCCAGTCTCGTGTCTGTGCATACCATGATGAGGTGTCTCCTGCTAATGTCAAATCACGTGATGCCTGGAAAGCACGATACACAATGCGCTCTATGTCCATGCTCTTGAGTCTGTGTAATAGACATACTGTCTAGAATAGTGCCTCAACTATCATCGGTGGTGCAGCGAGCATTGCTCTAATGATATCATGTGGTACCGACGGGTTGCTACGGATAAGTCTGACAATCATGAGGATCTGTGGCCTCTCAACTGCTGTCCATACTGATGTAGCTAATTCCGGTCCCCATATGGCTGCTCCATACATGAGTGCCGGTGTAACCAAAGTGTCGAAGAGCCATCCGTTTGTGCAGGGCTCCTGAAAATGTGCCTCGTAGCACTATCTCTCCATCAAAGCTAGTGCTGCATACCCACGTGTGATGCGATCACCCCGAGACATAGAGAAGACCCCTGATGCCGCCGTAAATGTCACTCCCAAGTAAATATATGATCCGACAACCTTGATCGGTCCACTTGCTGCTGTGAACAAACTATGTCTGCGTACCTGTGCTGATGTATGAAAGATTATGACCTTGGTTTTACCAAGGTTCTCAGATAACCCTCTATGTCTTCAAAAGTCGTCTAGGCCATGTAGATGATGTTGTAGACCTTCTGCAGACTCTGAAACCAATACAATATCATCAGCATATAAAAGAATATGGACAATGGACCAGAGTACCTCAATGCCATCCCCTCCCTTATGCTCTATGAAGTCCACTATTTCATCAATGTATAGACCGAAGAGGGTGGGTGAAAGAGGGCACCCTTGCTTCACCCCGATAGTGCTAGCAAGTGGTTCAGATAGCCTCCTGGACATGTGACTCTACCAGATACTCTCTCGTATAAGGCGTATATCCCCCATATCATCTCCTCTGGAGCTCCGATATCAAGTAGTCGTCTAAAGAGTCGTTCCCTAGGAACAGTGTCAAATGCTTTGCGGAAGTCCACAAAGCAGCAATATAATCTCCTCTTCCTCACTCTTGCCTGGTCGATCAAGCATCACAGTGTGAAGATGTGGTCAATGGTAGAGTCATCTCTTCTAAACCTGCCTGTCTTGGAGCCCTGATACCCTTCCTCCTCTCCGCTAGAGTACTCAACTCTGTCTCTAGTACCGCCCCATATAACTTGGCCAATATAGGGCCAATCATGATCATCCTCTATGTGGCTGGATCCATAGTATTGCCTGCCTTTTGAATGGGCACAATGGTGTGCTCAGTCCATGAGGCAGGGAATCCTTCAACCAATGCACAGTTGAAGAGGTGCGCAATGAGCGGTGCGAGAGTCGTGCCTCCGTAGATGAGGTGCTCTGCCTGTAAACTGAACTGGTCATTTGTGGGGGGGGGGGGGGGGGAGGGGGGGGAGAGAGAGAGAGAGAGAGAGAGAGAGAGAGAATGTTTTTACGTCTATTAGGAGGCCGAACTCGGCTTATGAGACAAATCGATGTACATGGGTGTATCTTCTATCTATAAGAGAAGATAAAAGTGCTGAAAAAGAAACTGGTAAAGCTGATACATATCTCTGAGGTATGCATGTGGAGATACCCATGAAAGTGGGGGTGTGCATGGAGTGCGATATCTATGATAGTCTATATGCAAAAGGGTAATACAACAAGCATGAGAATGCATCTGAAACGACTAACTAGCTCCATCCTGTGTTAGTGGGCGGGTGTAAAATGTGATACATAGGTGGAGGTGGAGTCAGGGCCATCTTGATGGCTGCAGCGGGATCAGCCATCATCTTGAATCGTCTCTCCTCCATGGCGCGATGGTGACGAGCCTGGATCTCTGCAATCTGATGTCAGTGAAGTCTTGCGGCCTCATATGCTCTAGCACAGGGTCGTCTCCTAGCTCGAGAAGTCTGAGCCTGCTGAAGAGTCACCCCTCTCCGTGTGTGGGTTGAGAGAGAGAGAGAGGGAGAGAAAGAAAGAAAGAAAGAAAGTCAT
This sequence comes from Ceratopteris richardii, assembly GCA_020310875.1. Lineage (NCBI taxonomy): Eukaryota > Viridiplantae > Streptophyta > Polypodiopsida > Polypodiales > Pteridaceae > Ceratopteris > Ceratopteris richardii. The sequence continues at coordinate 14,054,140 of CM035417.1, read as the reverse complement.
ATTAACGTCTTCTAGAGGCCAAACTTGGCCTATGAGACAAAGATCCTGTACCAAGTGTAGTAACCCTGTGTAGAAAATGAAATGAAATAAAAAGTATATCGCTACACAAAGCTATATAGGGCTGCAAAAGGCTGGGGAGACGTGGCTCTGACTCTGCATATAATGGCCACCTAATACATGGGGGATCCATAATGTGAGTGAGTAAAACACCCTAGCTACTCGTGATGGGTGGAGGTGGGTGTAGTATGTGGTACATTGGTGGTGGTCTGAGTGCCTTCTGAAGGAAGACAGCCCAGGGGGTGGTGGTACGCCTATGCTCCATCATGTGGTCGTAGGTTGTCCTCATGCATGAGATATCCTCCTCATATAGTCGTGGTCGACGATATCCGACCATGCGTGGTCGGCGTCGTGCTCTCTGTGTTGCTGCCTGGTGGAGCATGAGTCCTATAGATGGACCTCTCTGATGTAGCTCAGCTCGCTGAAAGAACTGTGTAATGGTCTGCTGGGTACTCACCCGTGGCTGATGTGTGGGCTGTAGTGACCGCTCTCGCCTCTCGTATGCTTCTTTAAGGAAGCGTCCCAAGTACCACTAGTCTCCCATCGTCATGCACAACTGAAAACCTATATCTGGTTCATTATGGTGTAGTCAACGTAGTGCAGAAATGGACTAATAAGCTACTTATTGTGATAGTATAGTTCGAATGCAAAGTGCTTTTTTGCTCATATCCCCAAAAAAAAAAGGGATAAACACAGCACAGATGCCACATCCTTTAGAAAGTGTCTTAATATAAACAAGAAAAAGAAACCGACCACAGGACGGATGTCATGTCCTTTTGAGACTCGCTTCAATATGCGGATTTTTTTTTCTCCACAGTAGTCGTCCAGCTGTTCTGTGTCCTCAATCTGCACAACTGCATCAGCACCCTTTGGCACTGGCCCTACATTACAATGGGAAATTACCCAAATAAGGTGTGCACCAAGCTAACAAATAATAAAAATTTGAACACTACAAATATAAGTGCATCAGGCAATAAATTAACAAGCAAAACCCCAAATTTGAAAAATATAATCAATTTGCATGATAAAACAGCATCATTCTTTACGAATAGAATCCGTGAATAACAAAACTTGATTATGGCTTCAGAGTGTCTTAAATTTACTGGTTTGAAGAACATTATTGATTTTCAAAACAGTGACAAACATCGAAAGATGTTTTCTACTGAGCTTATCACTGTTGTAATGCTCCCCCATCTCTGCTCTTTGGAGCCAACACCTTTGTCTCTTGCCACATTGCTTCATTTCTGCCAAGCATCTATCTACCTTGTCTTTTCTTGCCTCCTCTGTTTCTCCTTCACCATCCTGGTTTTTACAAGTACTCAGTAGCCACTTTGCCCCATGCAATCTCTCTATACTAATACTAGAATAACACCATCCATTTTCCACTCATCCTCTGTGACAATTTTTCTTCAACCGATTCTTAGCCCTTCACATATTTCTACTCTCACTTTTCCTTTCTCACCCTCTCCAAAATTTTTCCTTTCGTCCTCTCCGGCCTACACATTTCTGATTCTTCCTCTCTTCCTTTACCTCCCCTTCTTTCTCCAAAGCTCATTTCTCCCAATCATTCTACAAATATCTTTTTTTCCAAGCACTGACTTTTGCTTCCCATCTTCCCTTCAGCTTCAACCTCGTTATATGGCTTTTTTGAATCCCAAAAAGGAAGACACAGTTTCTCAATGTCCAATGCTTGGTCTTTCTCATTTTTTGCCTTGCAACACTGCTTTTGACAATAAGATTTTCTACTTAAAATCATGCACATGGGTGGATTGAGGAACACATCATTATACTGCAACAAAATGATCTCAGGATCCTAAAGAGTTGAAGGAAACAAGTGACCAAGATCTATTCACCACCATAATTAATAATATAGCATCATTGTACATTACAATTCAGAGTCTAAATAGTAGATATCACAAATCAGAATTGATCATCCATGATTGTTGGTGGATACTTGCGATGATCATTAGACTATTCACTTTTAAAACTTGGCATTTTGACTCTCAAATGCTCGATCTGGAAATGATATATTAGACTTAAAATCACTCTGAAATTTAATGTGCATTATTCAATGCTTACTCTTAAATCTGAAGTCTTGGCATAAAAATGTATTGATTGAATAACATGTTATACGTTCTTGTACTTTTAAATGTTCAGGCTCAATGTTACTATTTCACGTAAGGGGCAACTCATTGTCTGCCTCTTCCATATTTCTAAGCACCTGTTTTATGAGAAAGCCCTTTAATGTAACATCAGATTTTCTAGAGGATTTCTTTGCTATGTACCTTCTTAGAGGGATTGATCCAGATCTTCAGAGCTTTAAGTACTTGAAGGACCTCTGCTGTAAAAGCACAAAGCTCAACTCTCTACCTCCTGGTCTACACAAGGGTCTTTGTACATATCTTTGGTGATGATTTTGATATGGTTTCCCTTCGTATACTACGTGTCTGGAGGGATCAATGTTGCAGCTAAAAAGCATCAACTAATGAAGGATCTTGCCCTTATCACTCTCTAACCATGATTAATCAGGATGAAAAACTAAAGTCTATTGATGATCTTTCTATTTGTTTATCAAGGTAAACATGCCTAGTTTCAGAAAGTCTAATAAATATAAAGAAGCACAAAGAAAGCTGCACTATGAAACAAAAGTGGACCTCCAGTTGTTATATATGCAACAGTTCCGGAAGTGAGCACTATGTCTGATGCATCATCTCCAGCTCTAGCTTCAGCAATTACTGAATAATCACCAGGTCCATCATCTGCAATAACTGCATATCCATCCTGCAAAATAGATCCAGAGAACAATCAACAAGGAATTTAACTTACATTTTCCTAAACATCAAGCCCCAAAAAACAAAAAAATAAATTAATTCTATATAAATATTAATGTATTTCAAAATACATACAGACACACATACATACATAAATTTTCTCCAAGACACTTCAAAAGGCAGCTTCAGACTGTAATACAACTAAGAACGAAATGTGTTTTTGCACTGTCATAATGGATATAGACTTCTGATTGAATGGGTGCTAACAACGAATCTGTATGCACCTGTGTAGATCATAAATACATACACGTGTCACATATATGTTGACAATTCAAGGTTCATGAACAACCATAAGGCAAACTCAAATATTAATTGAAGGTCCAAAGGTTTACTAAGGTTCATGAGAGTCACAAAACTCAAGACCTTATCTAAATTGGGAAGTTGAAGCACCAAAGGTGAGGGTAGATGGAAAGCCAAGCAACAAGCAATATGAAGAGTCACCTTGAAAACTGAAGAGTCACCTTGAAAACTGAAGAGTCACCTGAGGTGCATCCTGTGGATATATGAGTGTAAAAAGACCACTCTACTCATCCCTGATAACTGGAGGACAAGGGAGAGCACCTCCCATACATGGGACACGGCACATGTGCATTGTACACATTGTGCAATGATCACATTGTGCCATATGCATTGTGCTATATGTGTTGTGGCATAACACATGCATTGTGCACATTGAAATTTTGTGTCATGCATTGTGCACATTGCATGTGGGTTGGCATGTGCATAATCATTAATGCCATAATATATATGTGATATATCACGATTCATATGTGAACAGTCATATGCATTGTGCATGTGCATTTACATTGTGCAATGTGCCTCATTGCATTGTAATTTGTGTATGAATGATGGCACATGGCAAATTGCAATTTGCATTCTGCATGAGTCATGACACATATATAAACCTTCATAAGTTCAAAGTTATCTGAACTTACAAACTCAAATAAAGAGCAAATACACAAACACAAGAAAAAACCGACACCCAAAGCAATAGACTACACAAAAAGTAAAATCAATAAATAAATAACAAGAAAAAGGATCATTTTATATATTGCCAAACACAACCAAATTAATTTATATATATATATATATATATATATATATATATATATATATATATATATATATATATATATATATATATATATATATATATATATATATATATATATATATATATATATATATATATATATGTGTGTGTGTGTGTGTGTGTATGTGTGTGTGTGTGAGTGTGAGTGTGCGTGTGTGTGTAATTTTTTTACTAATATAATATTAAGAACAAAAATATCTAAAATAGCATTTTAAAATAATAATAAAAGAAAGAGATTATTGATTTTAAAAAATAAAAATAAACAAATGAAAAGGAAAAATAAATTGTTAAATAAATGAACAACAACAAAAACAAAACAAAAAGTGCATCTTGAGGAGGAGGCAAGGGTTCAACGAAAGTTGTGGCCCTAGGCCAATGTAAAAACTAGTTGTTCAACTTGTTGCCTTCGACAAGTCCTTTCCAGGTGTCCACCATGGAAGCACTGGTGCGCGAACCGCATGATGCGGTGCAATTTTAAGGTGCCATATGTTCGATGTGAACCACATGATGCGGTGCTAGTCGAATTTTTTATTGAAAAAAAAAAGGAGGCCCATTAAAACTCTGAAACTTCTCTTAATGCATCACTCTTTTGCGCGGGAAGTCGAGAGTGCATTCCGTGAGCTAAGAACTATTGAGCTCATATTTTTCCCCCCTTGACTCTTCACCCTCTTGCTCCATAGCACCCTTCCAAGTTCCCCCTTTCTCCCTTGGTCCACACAGTGACACACACTTGCTAAGTTGCTTACCTCTCCTTGTGGTCCACACACATTACACCCTCTTGCTTCAGCCTTCCACACACCTTGTGCTCCTTGCTTTTTCCTCCGTTATGTCTCATGGTATCTCCCACCTTTGGGCCCTTCACACTTCAAGTCATGAATTGGTAAATCCTACCCTTTCTGCCTTAGGAACACGGAGGCGGGTATGCAAGTATTGTGCAAAAACATTTTGCACAACTACATGTCTCCTTCAACATGTGTCAACACTAGGAGGATCTAGCTTTTCAGTTTGTTCAAAAGTCCTCAATGATATAGCCGAG
>CM035417.1:14004123-14041623 GCA_020310875.1 Ceratopteris richardii | reverse complement strand
ATATACATACACACAAATGCACATATATACATGCATACACTCACATACACACATATACATACACACATTTACACACATACAAATACACATACACACACATATACCTACACCCACATAGATACACACACACATAGACACAGACACCTACACATATGCACACACACATACATTCACATGGATACATACACACACATGCATACATATGCATATGCTTACGTATGCACATGCATACATACATACACACATATACACACACATACACATATACACAATCACATGCACACATATACATAGACATGCCAATAGACATATACACACGCATACCATCACATGCATACATACATACACACATATACACATACACACACATATGCATACATACACATGCATACAAACACATACATATACACACACATATACATACACACACATGCACACACATACACATACACACACATATACATACACACACATGCACATACACATACACACACATATACATACACACACATAGACACACCTATACACATACATACACTCACATGCCTACATACACACACATGCATACACATTCATATGCATACATACATATACACATGCATACACACACATACACATGCACACATATGCATACACACGCATACACATATACACACACACATACACTTGCATACACACATATACGTACACATGCATACAAACACATACACACACATATACATACACACACATACACACACATATACATACACACACATACATACACACACATAGACACACACATACACATACACATACATGCACATATACATACACACACAAATGCACATATACACACACATACATTCACATGCATAAACATGCATATGCACACATGCATACACACATATTCACATACACACACATATGTATACATAGACATAGACATATGCACACACATAAAGTCGCATACATACATATACAAACACATGCATACACACACATACACATACACACATATACATACACACACATACACATACACACCACATATACATACACACACATACATATATACACACACATACATACACACATACACACATACAAACACATATGCATACACAAATACACACACATATAACCATATACACACACATAGATACAATCACATACACAACATATACATACACATATACATACACATGCATACACACATACACACACATATACATACACATGTACACACATACACACACATATACATACACACACATACACATATACATTCACACACATACACTCACATGCATACATACACACACATGCATACACATGCATATGCATACGTACATACACATGCATACACACACATACACATACACACACATATGCATACACACACATACATACATACACAACATACAGACACACATAAACTCACATACACACATATACATACACATGCATACACACACATAAACATACATGCATACACATATGCATACATACATACACACATGCATACACACACATAAACATACACACACACCCATACACTCATATACACATATGAAGGGCTTTAGTGTGCAGAACAAGAGGAGCAAGGATGAGATGGTGGAGGAGAGAGAAGAGGAGTAATTCGCACACATGCATGGGATCCTCGAAACCCACATAATGATCTCCTTTGTGGCAATGCTCTATAAATAATATATGTATATATACGAATATGGGGGTAAGGTCACATGACCATTACATCCCCAACAATGTCCCACTTAAGGGTCAATATGACCATAAGTGGTAACACATACAAAGAATGATGTAGGACTATACAATAATGTACAAGAAGACGAGTTCATATCTCTACCCATACCAATCAGCCTACACCAACTGTCTCAAACAAGGTGTATCCATGCACCTCAAACTGCTCTAGACTCATATCGATAAGACTTGAGCTCACATCTAACGGATGCAAGAACTAATGAAGTTCCTACAAAGCTCCCACTCACTCTATGCATGTGTCAATCATCGAACGACTGACAAATCTAAGTGCAAATGCTCCAATAGCAACTGCAACATCTGGTCTCCAGCATAAAAACTCGTACATCAGACTCCCGAATGCTGACGAAACCTACACTATCTTGGATAACCTAAGCATGTCAGCCATGTCTATATCCAAGGCATCCAAAGCAGCATCATCAAAGAGAACATGTCCTAACAATTTTGTGTCAACATCTGGCGTGAGCAACACCAAGCATGACTGCATGATCGCTGACTCATCAACATTTAAATCAGTCATCCTATCAACCAGGATATGCCTAACTGTGCATCTCGAGAGCTAAACTACTCTATCACATACTATGTACCATGAGAGCAATCCTTCTCTACCACGCCAAGTGTATGATCATGCTCCACATGAGCTAGTTGCACAACATCAACACCAAGGTGAAATTGATGATCACACTCTAACTGAGTATCATCATAATGCTCTAGATGAGCATCCACATCATGCTCTAAAGCATCCAACTGATCATCCAAAGTGTGCTTCGTAAGAGATTCCACATGATCAACCAAACCATGCTCTACATAAGCAACATGAGCATCCAAAACATGCTCTAAATGTGCATCCATATGATCATCTGAATCTTGCCATACATGTGCATCATGAATGTCAATAGACCTATGTGTAGGTAGACAAAATGAGACATGATGAGTCTCACACCGCACATAAGGTTGAACTCCCATTGAGAGGAGACTGTCTCTCACATGCAGTAGCTACAGTGGATACTTTTGCCCAACCATGGCACCTCTGACAAGCATAAATTGTCCCAATTGCAACTGAAAATGATGCTCACCAAGGAATGCATAACATCTGCTCTCATGTAACTAGCTAACTGAAATCAATCTCATAGGGAATGAAGGCACATAATGTACATCTCTGAGCATAAGTGATGCTCCACTAGGTAGCATAAGGGATACATATCCTGCACCCTCAATGTCATATGTCATACCATTGGGCATGTGCACACATCCATGACTCTCACTTGAGAATCGACAAAACCAATCACGATGTGGAGTAACATGAAAAGTGGCTACTGCACCAACCAAGCCATATGTGTGCTCTCCAATGAACAAGAGAAATATTGAGATGATCCATAGGAGAAAGTGATATCACCATCACTAGCATAATCAACTACCATAGACTCTCCTGAAACTACTACCTGACCTGCATCGTGTGCATATCTCTAACGTTGTCACTGCATCCACATGAAGCAATGTCATCGAAATGGCCCTCATGATCACAGTGCCAACATCGAAGCAGTCGATGCAATCTATGTCTCACATGGGTCAATGGACTCACATACGTATCATGTAGTCTCTGCCATAATGCACTACTTGTCTCCTCATACATAACAAACTCATATGTAGAGTCCACAAGCTGTAATCAGATAGTGGAGCTCGCCAATGCATCCATATCCATCCATACATGGTCGGGCATGTCACGAGGCCTCTATACATCTCTATGCACATACATGTGTAGCCTTGCATGAACCAATGTATGCCACATAGGAGCTTTTCATCTCGGAAAGTCAGTGCAGGGATTAGAAATGTAGCAAGAGACTAGAAATAATATTCTATCCTCAATAGAATCACATCTACATATCCACATGCATAACTCACATCACATATGTCTCACTGGAGGAGAACCCATGTGAACCACATGTCACATAACCATGCATCTAGCATGCACATAAAACCATGAGCATAAGCCTGCTCACCAAGTCTCCAAAGTGACTAAGTAGATGTGAAAGAATCTTGAAAAAAATTCAATGGAGTATCCCTTGTAAACTGAGCAATCAAACAAGATAACCAATAGCAAAAGAACAATGAATAACCTGTCACCACCTATCACTGATCCAATCAAAGATAATGGCAAATACACATGCCAAAAAACTGATAGCAATGCATGCCAAATACACATTCACACATACACACTGTTAGGCTGCCACCGATATGATACCCAAATTTTGTAATTATCTGACTATTTTATTTTGTAATAGTGTCCTTAGAATTTCCCAAGAATATCAACCACCAGGCAGTGGGCTTTGTAAGGAATTCTAGAAGTCAAAGAGAGTAGTTTGGAGACTAAGGAATATCTCAAGAAGAGAGATGTTGGGAGACATAACCTATTTTCTATAATCTGATTGTAATATGTTCTGTAATGAAGGATTTCCTTCCTATTCTATTCTTTGTGTATTTTATTCCAGAATTTTGTGTACTTCAAACCTTTCTTTTCCTTAGTGTCTATGTATTTGTATAATTAGAGAATAGAATGCACTAGGTTCATTCTGGTAAACCTCATTGCTTGAATCTTCTTTTGTTGTGGAAGCCAGAAAACATTTGGCGACCATGATGGGATGGGGTATCATCAACAATGTTTGGTGATGTGAAGTAACGAATGGTGCACCAAGGAGACAAATAGACATATTCCCTGCAATGGAGAGCGAGTTTTCCAACACGATCAGGTAAGTGTTTTTCAAAATACTAAGAGCAGTAGGCAACGTTTCGAACGTTAGAATCATCTACTTCACAATATACGGATATTCTTGGTAGTGGGAATTTTGGAAGTGACTATCTATTCGAACAAATATGTATCTTGGTGGGAAAAAGGGTATTACTGTACTCATTGTTGACACACTTACTCAAGATGCAGGTGGCTTTTGAAGCAACAAAGTTGTAGGTGGCTTTTGAAGCAATGAAGTTGCAAGAAGGATGACAGGCCAAGGAGGAATCAGATAGGGACACAGATAGAAGACCTTGGGATTTAGGTGTGGCACCGAGCCTCTTGGATTTTGTTTGGATGGAGAAGCTAGGGGAAAAGAAGATGGTACTACAAAGGCGAGTTGGTTTCATATTTGAGTCGAAGTCTCATGACAGAATAAAGATTGAAAAGACAAATTCCCATGGATACCTACTGACAAAGAGTGAAAGTGTTAGCAAGTTTTGATTCATATGGTGGCCCTAATGCACCGAATTAGTGGAATGCAATTTAATCGGTTTAGCAATAGAATTGATGATGACCCTGATGTACACGCTCATCTTTTTGATACACTTAATGATTTGTTGGAAGGAAATCCGGAGGATGCTAGGAAATGTCAGGTGCTTTAGGCTACCCTTGGAGGAGAAGCGGTTCACTAGCTAACTGAATTTGCCCCAAATCATTTTGCTACATATGATGCTTTGAAAATAGCATTCCTAAAATGATTTTGGAAAGAAAAAATTAGGTTCGGTTATTTATCACTTTGCAGTATATGGTACAGGAGCCGATGCAAATAGTTGTGGAATATGCATCCTTGTTCCAAAGTACCCTGTGGTAGATTTCAAAAGTAAAGTGCCCTCCAAACAATGTGGTATGTGGATGGTTTATGGACAGGCTTAATTCTTTACTAAAAGAAAAAATTATATCTTCTTGTATTAGATGGTACTAGATCTTTGGATCAAATTATAGATGCTATAAAGCAACTGGAACGGAATTTAAAGGTTGCAAATCCTATCTGGTAACATTCTCTAGAAGCCATACATACGGTAAACTCAACTATTTTGGTAGTGACTAATCCGTATAGCCAGTTATATTGTACAAAATGTAGGAATCTAAGACATGTAGCAGCCAATTGTGCCTTAAATCAAATTTTCTATACAATTTCTAACCTTATGAATCATAGTACGGATCAATGTAGACACAATACTAGAAATCAAGCAGTAACAATCAGTCATATTCAACTAGAAACCCAATATAATGGTCAATGGTGTTCATCTCCCTCTGTACATAATGTTCAATTGAATGATTCAGGCAATCCCTGAAATTTGCAAGAACCAAGTTTTTCAGGTAATAGGGATCAGACTCAGATAAATTATCAAGGATTGGGATAAGGATGTAGACCCTTCAACTGATATCATAAGGATGAAGGGGAATATCAAAAGGAAGGTAAAGGGCCACAATATCGATTTTGTTTGGAATTTGGCCATATTCGTGCTAATTGTCCCCATGCTCAAGACTACGATAGGAGAATGCAAGAAGCCATACTTATGGCTCCAATTACTTAACCTTCAAAGATCCAGTATACTCGATCCGAAAATTCTATACGAACACTAATTCCATGTTAGCTCCAGATGTTACTGCACCACCAGATTTCTGATCAAGTAGTTGGATGGGCTAAGCAAGCCCTGGTCAAATTCTTAGAAGCAAGTTCTAGTAAGCAACATCGGATTGAATAGAATAACAAGGTAATAGAAGGAATGAGTAAAGGTACCACAATTGTGCAAAGTCTCGTACCTTTAGATAGTCATATCTCGAATCATGCACGAGTCACTAAATCCTCAAAATCCACTATCCCAAAGGGTACTCATAGTGTACCATATTTTGTAAATCTACAATACAGCTACCTCTTGGGGATTTATTGGAACTAGTCCCCATGTTTCAAGATACTTTACTGAATAAAGCACAAAAACACAACCAAAATGATGTTAACAAAGAGCAAGCATAAGTTAATACGGTGGAAATAGGCAAGGATAAATTGATAGATTATGTAGTACCTCTGATTTTGGTATGGTATAAACGCAAGCAGATTTCCAAAGTATTGATTGATGGTGGATGTGGAGTAAATATTGCTACCTTTCCTATTTGTAGACAATTGGTATGGACCAATATACAAACAACACCATTCTATATATGTATGGAAGATCAATCACATGTCCAGCCTATCGGTCTTATCAAGGATATATCCATCAAGATACAAAATGTTTCGTTTAAAGTAAATATTGTGTTAATTATTAAGAGTAATAATTATACTCTTTTACTTGGACGGCCATGGCTAAAATAGGCAAAAGGTTCAACAAGATTGGGGATCCCAAGAAATCACTTTTAAGAAAGTTCACAAGAAATATTATATCCCTCTAGAAGATAAGTAGCATTATGTGATTGATATACCTCAAATATTGTCACAATTCTAGCAAGACCCTATTGTAGCTATCATACACCCTGAATCCAATATGAAGAAGAGACATCATGGCTTTCTAAGGAAGATCTTTTTACTCAGACTAATGTCCACATTCAAGAAGATCAAATCAAGCAGGTAAATTAAGGGTCTCATAGTATACCTCAAAAAGTAAAAATTGGTGCCAGTTTGCTTGAAGGATTCTGAAAGGAATTACTTATGCTCTTGTTCGAATTTAAGGATGTGTTTGCTTGGAATTACTCTGATATGCGTGGATTGGATCCCATATTTTATCAGCATAAAATTGTGTTAAAACTAGATGCTTCTTCAGTAATTCAACAGCAGTATCGCATGAACCCAAATTTTGCCATACAGGTCAAGGAGGAGTTGGATAGAATATTGAAGATAGGATTTATTGTGTCTATCGAATATCTGGAGTGGGTATCTCCTATTGTAATAGTCCCTAAGAAGACTAAGTAGCTATGAATTTGTGTAGATTATTGTAAGTTGAATGTAGCAACAACTCCATACACATTCTTGCTACCATTTTTAGACACAATGCTTGATGAAGTTGCTGGCAAAGAAATGTATTCATTTTTAGACGGATTCAGTGGTTATAATCAAGTCAAAATGTTAGAAATTGATATACCAAAAACAACCTTTATTACTAATTGGGGAGTATTCACATGTACAGTAATATGGTTTGGATTATGGAATGCTTCTAATACTTTTTAACAATGTATGCAATACATTTTTGCCCTGTATTAAACCAGTTTCATGTAGGTATTTTTGGATGATTTTTCAATATCTGAACAACAAGTTGCTCATATGAAACATTTAAAGTTGTGCTTTACTAAGTGCAGAGAAGTACATTTGAGTCTAAACCATACTAAATCAATTTTTGGAGTAAGAAGTGGCAAATTACTTGGACATGTAATCTCTAGTATCGGAATTGCGGTAGATTTGGATAAAGTTAGTCATATTTGGAAGTATGTCCACCATGTTCTCCTAAGGAGATAGTATAGATTTTGGGCCAAATGCACTAACATGGTAGACACTTACATTGTTTAGCTCATATTGTGATTCCCTTAAATGTTTTGGCTCATGTGAAACCCACAACTTTCAAGTGGACTTTGGAACGTGATCTAGCTTTTTGGAGATTAAAAACATTACTCACATAGGCCCCGATACTTCAAGCTATAGATTGGTCTCAAACTTTCCATGTCTTTGTTGATGCTTTGGATATTGGTATTTGTTTGGTATTAATGCAGAAGGTAGGCCATTCTTGGTTTATACCTCTCTATTATGCTAGTAGATGCCTTACTACGATTGAACGTAACTATTCAATTACAAAATGGGAATGTTTAGGACTTAATTATTCTATTAAGAAATTTTAACATTATTTGTTGGGTCGTTCCTTTACTTTCCATGTGGTCCACTCTACTCTACTTTATTTAGTGAAAAAACAAAATGTAGTTGGAAGATTGGCTAGATGGGTTTTATGGTTACAAGAATATGATTATGATGTAGTCCATCGACCAGGTTCTTTGCATATTATTGTAGATTTCTTATCATGATTAGATAATGGTGAACCTCCAGATGGGGTTGATGATTCCTTTCCACATGCAGACCTCTTCTATGTCATAGATAACATTGAAATGGAATTAGCAATCCCTACTTGGTATGATAAAATGATGTCTTTTCTTTCAAATGGTGTGTCCCCTTTGCATTTATGGTCTATAGCCAGGAAAAAGCTAGCTTTACGAAGCTGAAGATTTTCTACTATTTTATATCATCTTTATTACAAGGATATTACTAGAGTTTGGCTTCAATGTGTGCCACATCACAAGGTAACAATTGTCATTACGGAAGCTCATTCTAGAATTTCTAGTGATCATCACAGAATAGATTTAACAGTGAAGAAGATTTTTCAAAGTGGGCTATGGTGGCCAACCATTCAAAAGGATGTTTGAGATCATGTACAGCTCTGTGATCCTTGTCAATGCATGGGTGAACCTAGGGACATACATTGTTTTCCTCTGCAACCATGATAGGAAATGTACCATGCAATATGCTCAAGCTAACTGATATGAGCCCACTACTGATTTGTGACTGCCTAGTGCAATCGCATGTCAACTGGTTTTGATAGCAAGGTCTCCTTGACTATGCACATATTGACTGGACCAATCTAGAGAATCACTGGATGACCAATTCTTTCATTCAGCAGTGTAATGATCAGCTTGATGTGGTTGGTGAACACTAAGCATTTTTGGCGTTTCGAATAGGGTCTAAAGTGCACTTGGTAATCGACCCGGAGTACATCATAATACAACTCAATCTTAGTAGCAATAGGATTAGTGCTCCTATAAACCTAGTATCCAACGAGGATACAGAGTGTACGTCCAGCAAGCCATGCTCTAAGGAGTATGAATATGAGAGGCTCCTAGATACCAATCCATAGATATAATTGGAAATCAATATCCAAAATAAGCACTATGGTGTATCTTAAAGTCTTTATTCTTTAATGGTTGATGCTATGGTGGCAAATGGCCAAGTAAATTGGGTTGGAATCATATTTCAATGATTGGAGAAGGATATTTGATGAAGAAGTTTTGTCTTCTTTATTGATTCAAACGGGACCTCTCCTGATCGAAGGGTATTCCAGGTAGTGAAGAAATCCATTTTTTTGTGAGAAAGTAAATGGCAAGGTGAGAGACCTTCCCCAGATGATATAGACCCTTTGAATGTAGAAAAAAGGGCTAGATCACATCTCATCCAAGAAGCACTACGACATGCAAAAGAAGAGAGAATATGTCATCTATAGGAACAGATGCAAGCCGGACTATAGAGGAAGCAACAAGAGGATCTTGTTGCAGCTGAAGAAGTTGAAAGACCTTGAAAGGTTGCAAAAGATGAGGTCGTATGAAGAAGAGTGGTAGAGGAGCAACACAACAATAGCAAAGTCAACAACAACAACAACAACCTTCAACTTCATGCAGGACTAAAATTGATCAATTTTCGCAGACAAGGAAATCAAGGAAGAGCATCAATTTTTAACCTTTATGAAAAGATGGCCAAATCCTTGGAAAACTCAATCAGGAAGAGTCCAACTACCACTAATTGAATGTTCATCCATTATTTACCCCTAGTTTATGAAAGATTACCAGATTGAGTCGACTACCCTTGACGATGTAGCCAGGATTCTAAAATATGTTTGTTGCATATGGAAACAAATTAACAGAGCAGACAGGCTGAAGTTGCTACGATGGAAAAGATGCATGAAGAATTGCTTTTGCTCAAGTAGAAAAACACCAAATTGCAGGATTTCTTGGTTGGTAGAGCCAATTTTTTAGAAGAATAGGTTAAGCCTTGAGAGCTAAAGTCAATGATCTAGAAATTCATATCGAGGAAATCATAGAGGATCAACAAGAAATGACAGAGCAACTTCATGCAATTCAAGACAAGTTACAAAAATTTTGGGTAGATAAAGATGATCTATAGAATCAAGTTGCAACATTAATGACCGTAAAAGATGCACTTTCAAATCATGTGGTGTCATTAGCTGATATTTCACAAGTCGCATTGGCAAAGTTGAATGGGATTAAAGAGTTGGAGTTACAACAACAAGATGCTAAGAAAATTATTGCAGAGAATGCACATATCTTAGAAGATAAGGAAGTGTGAATTACAGAACTTACAAAAGTCAAACAAATTTGTAGAAAACTATAGATAGTAAGGATGTTGAAATAGCGCAAAAGGATGCTGAAATTCAAGATTATGAACAAAGATTGAATTTGTGAACTTTTTGATGAGTTCTTGTATGGCTTAGGCCAAATCAAAAATCCACTTTTGTATACAGACGATATGTAAATTAGTGGGTTCAACTCCACCATGCATGCCAGTGTTGGGCTCCCACTGGTACGATACCCAAATTTTGTAATTATCTGAGTACTGTATTTTGTATATAGTTTCCTTAGAATTTCCCAAGAATATCAATCGCTAGGCAACACATTCTATAATGAATTCCGGAAGTTAAAGAGAGTAGTTTGGAGATTGAGGAATATCTTGAGAAGAGAGACACCGAGAGATAGAACCTATTTCTATAATCTAGTTGTAATCTATACTATAATGAAGGATTGTCTTCCTGTTCTTTTCTTTGTGTATTTTATTTTGGAATTTTGTGTACTCTAAACCTTTCTTTTCGGTAGAGTCTTTCTAATCTATATATTTAGGGAATAGAAACACACTAGATTGATTCCGGTAAACCCGATTCCCTGAAGATTTTTTTTTACTGTGGAGGATAGAGCCAACAAGCAAAAGGTATTAGATATTAATAATCTGATTATATACATATATACACATTCACACGTACACATTTACACATACATAAATATTCACATATACACACATACACGTTCCAACATATAAATACACATACATAGTCATAGAAATACACATTCACATATACACACACATATATACATTTACGCATGCACAATGCATGCACATATACACATCCATATGCATGTCTACAAAATAATAGTTTTATTGTATTATGATCCAACTGTTTTTTCTTTTGTATGTATGTGTGTGTATCTGTGTGTGTATGTGTGTATATGTGTATGCAAGTGTATGTATGTGTGTATGTGTGTGTATATATGTATATGTAATTATATGTATGTGCATGTGTGTTTATGTGTGTGCATGTGTATGTGTATGTGTATGTGTGTGCATGTGTGTGTGCATGTATGTTTATATGTGTGTGTATGTGTGCATATGTGTATGTGTCTGTGTATGTGCATGTGTGTGTATGTGTGTGCATCTGTGTATGTGTGTATATGTATGTGTATGTGTGTGCATTTATTTGTATGTATGTGTGTGTATGTATGTGTGTATATGTATGCATCTATGTGTATGTGTGTGTGTATATATGTTTATAATTATGTGTGTGTTATGTATTTGTGTATGCATGTGTATGCATGTGTATGCATGTGTATGTGTGTGTATGTGTTTGTGTGCGTATGTATGTATGTGTGTGTGTGTGTGTTTTTATGTATGTGTATGTGTGTATATATGCATGTGGATATGTATATGTGTGTATATTTGTGTATGTATATGTGTGAGTATGTGTGTATGTGTGTGTATGCATATGTACATGTATGTGTAAGTGTATGTGTGTATATGTATGTGTGTATGTATATGTGTGTGTATGTATGTGCATATGTGTGTGTATGTGTGTGTATGTGTGTGTATATGTGTGTATGTGTATGTGTGTGTATGCATATGTGTGTGTCTACTATGTGTATATGTGTGTGTACTTGTGTGTGTGCAAATGCATGTGTTTGTGTGCACATATGTGTATATGTGTGTGTATGTGTATGTGTGTATGTATATGTGTGTGTATGTGTATGTGTGTATGTATATGTGTGTGTATGTGAATGTGTGTGTATGTGTATGTTTGTGTACATGTATGTTATGTATGTATGTATGTACATATATATGTATGTATGTATGCATGCATGCATGCATGCATGTATGTATGTATGTATGTATGTATGTATGTATGTATGTATGTATGTATGTATGTATGTATGTATCTATAATTGTGTGTGTAACTGAATGTATAACTATATGTATGTATGTATGTGTAATTATATGCATGTGTTTTTATGTATGTGTGTATATGAATGTGTGTATGTGTGTGTATGCATGTTTAAAAATCTGAAGTTTTCTTGTATACGGTTTTTTATATTAAAATAACAAGAGATATTTTGTGGTAAAAAGAAATGAGAGAAGAGCTGCCATATCCACACTAGCCAGGGAATGGGAAATATGAATAGACCCACCTTTAGGATAGAACTGCCCCAAGGTGTTCCCATCATAATTCAATCCCCAAAGCCCGATAGAAGATTGAGACCAATCCAATCGGCCAAATGTATGTGAAATCGTTACGATGGCACAGGAGAGCCCTATGACCACATTGCAGAATTCAAGCAGGTGTTGCGCACGGAGAAAGTGGATGACTTTTTGTGCAATATGAATCCTTTGGGCTAACCCTCACGGGAATAGCCTTAACTTGGTTTCAATCCTTGGATCCAAATTCCTTTGGCAATATCGAACAATTCTTCTAAGAATTTATTTGGGAATTCACTAAGCGAGGGATCAAGCACAATTCGTCATCCTTACTACATAGTTTCAAACAAGCTCCTAATGAGACAGTAAAAAATGCGGCACAAAGATTTAGTCAATATGTAGACCGATGCCCTCTGACAGAGACACCTTCTCAACAGAAAATGATATCCCTATTTTTAGAAGGTCTAACCAATGGAACATTGAGAATGTTACTATACGTAAAACGATTGCAAACTCTGAGTGAGTGTCTTCAAGAATGCATAGATTTGAAAGACAACTTAGCTGAGGATCTCAAAATCACACAAGATCCTACCAAAACAGAGGATACAAGGAGCAATGAGACTTCTAGTTTGAGTTATGTGGATGAAGTGGCAGCATTAGTGGTCCAAGGACAAAGGAACTACTAGAACTCTTCCTTAAGAGTGCCAATGTTAGAAAGTTGCACACTTTGCGGTGGAGATCATCCATCTCATGTCTGCACCAAAGAAGGATTAGGGTTGTCACAACCTTACCCTTACGATGGACAACCAAATCACAAGCCTAACATGTACTCTTATAGTGAGCACAAGCACATCTCTCGTGACATTAAAAGATGCAAGTCATAGCCACTTAGTAGTTAGAATCAAATCAATCAAGATCCTAAAAGGTAGGATCACTTTTTAGGTGGCATATTCAAATTCAAATTCACCTCATAGCTATAAAACACATGACTTCTAAGTTGCGGGGAGAACAGTGGGAAGAAGGACTCATTGAGCTTCAATCTTATGGCTACACTAAGCCCACACATGTATGAGTAAGCCTACATCATCTCCTTTGTATCATGCATTCATAATTATACACATTTGATTTAGTTAGTGCAAGATTACTTCATGTGTACTGTTGTCTGCTGCTAAGACTTCATTTTAGTAAATTTGTTTTGACAAGTTCTCTATGTATACTTATCCAATTGATGTGATTCAACTTGATATACGTTTCTTAGAGTTTCTTATTTTCAGGTATCAATTTCACATCTTTTGATTTAGTAGATTGTGAGATAAGTTCTTTGCAAGTCACCTATGTTTGCTCACTATCATCCTCCTAAAAAGTCGGCATTACACCCTCAACTTCTTAATATGATTTCTCATCATGTACTCATCCTAAATTAGCGAAGTAACTTCAAATAGCAAGCTTAGGACTTCAATTAGCTACATCTAAAAGCTCTGAGGTCAATTGTAACTAGTGAGTGAGCACTGAATGAATTTTTGAGAAGAACCAAGTCCATAAATAGCAAGTTTTTGGAATCCTTAAACCTTGAAAGTTATCTATTTTGACATAACTATTTGAAGGTGATGCTCCAAGGTACATTGTGGATCCAAATGCATATTTGGGAAGCTAAAGGTGTCTACTAAGGTACTCTGAAGCTCCATTGGCAAGTGTAGAGAAGGATTTGTGCAGTATCACCTCATCTTTGGAGTGTAGCCAACCATCTCCTCACAGTGGTATTAGAGCAATCATCAACTCAACATGGGAGATGGATTCCCATCATCAATTGAAAAATTGGATAAAGGTAATTACTCTGCTTGGTCTATTAGAATGGAGACATATCTTCAAGGTAGAAATCTCTATGGTTACATATTTGGAGATGAGTTGATGCCAATACATAGAAGCAAAGGTCAACCTACTCAAGAAGAACAAGAAAGGTTAACAACATGGTGCTCAAAGGATGCTTTAACGAGGTCTTATATTCTCAACTCAGTTTTTGATTTCTTACTTCCACACATTAGGAACTATAAGACATCACAAGAGACTTGGAATGCACTTGAAACATTCTTTTCTTCAAGCACTAGAGCAAGGAAGAACCAACTATGGATGGAGTTCACGACACTAAAAAAGATGCCCAAGCAAAGTGTGACTGATTATGCCACAAAAATAAAGGACCTAGCTGATCAAATTGGAAGTATTGGAGAAGTAATTAAAGAGGAGCAGGTTGTAAGACAAGTGATCAATGGAATCAAGGCAGATGATAAATGGGAAGCGTTCACCACAACAATGGATCTATACATGGATATGCAGGTACCTGATTTCAATACTCTGATGGGGCAACTATTAACTCATGAAGCCAAACTTGTGAAGAACAATGAAAACTCAAAAGGTAATCAATCCTCTACCCTATATACTAATAAGAATAAGAGTAAGGATAGCAAAGGCAAAGGCAAAAGATATGATGATGAAGCAAGTACCTCCCAAGCTAATTTTGCAGGAAGAGGTAGAGGTACAAGAGGAAGAGGCAGAGGAGGTAGACAAGGCAAGAGGAGATTCCAAAGTCCCTCTCCATGTGCCATATGTGAATTGACTAACCATACAACTAAGAATTGTTTCATGAATCCTAGAAATCAGAGAGGAAGAGGCTTCAATAGAGGAAGCTATGGAAGAGGAAGATCAAACAATTTCAATGGCTATAATAACAACTACGACAACACCAATAACCAAGGAGGATATAGAGGAAGGAGAGATTACAACAATTACATTGAAGAGCAGACACAAGAGGACTCAATTCTGTTGATGAACATGACCATGAAGCAAGGTAGAGTAGATGAGCATGTGTTCTATATAGATTATGGTTGTTCAAATCATGTAGCACGAAATGTGGCATTATTATCTGACTTGGAGGATCCAAGGAACAGATATGAGGTTCAAACAGGAGATGACAGAAGGCGCTCAGTTGAAAAGATTGGAAATGTGAAGAATCCAAATGGAATTACGAATCTACTCAGCAAGGTATTGTATGTACCTACCATAACCTAGAACTTGATAAGTGTTGGACCAATTGTAGAGAAAGGGTTGTAGGTGAGATTCACAAGAGATGGAGCATTTGTTGAAGACCCTCAACAAGGATTCAAGAGGATTGCAAAAGGTGAAAAGTCAAGTAGACTCTTTACATTTGAGTTGCAAGATACTAGAACATAGCAGTGTTCAATTATGGAGGACAAAACTTATTAGAATTAGAAATGTGGCACAAAATATTAGCTCACATATGTGAAAGAATTTTGAAGCAAATATGCAGGGATCAAAGTGTGCTTGGTCTACCAAATATATCCAAGCAACATATGATATATAAATGCAGTGCATGTCAATTTGGGAAGTCTCATAGACAACCCTTTATGAAGAAAGGTTAGATCCATGGTGACCTATTGGAGCTAGTCCACACAGATGTTTGGGGACCTAGAAAGGAAGCTTCAATTTCAGGACCTAGGTATTATGTATCCTTCACTGATGATTGTAGCATATGGACCATTCTATACTTCATGAAGCATAAGGTTGAAGTTTTCAATTGTTGCAAGAAATATCTTGCTCCTGTTGAAAATCAAACAGGGAAAACCTTGAAAATGATAAGGTCAAATGGAGGGGGAGAATACTTCTCCCATGATTTTGATGCATATCTCCAAGATAGAGGCATCAAGAGAGAGATCACCACTAGGTATACTCCATAACAAATTGGAGTGGCAGAGAGAAGGAATAGGACCATTGTTGAGGCAGCAAGGTCCATGCTTAATGAGAAGAAACTACCCAACTACCTATGGTCAGAGGCTGTGTCTACAACCACTTAGCTCATCAATAGGCTCCCATCTAAAGCATTGGATGGTATGACACCATATGAAGCTTAGAATGGAAGGAAACCTAGCCTAGATCATTGCAGGATATTTGGATGCATAGCTCATGCACATGTTCCATCAAAAAGTGTTAAAACTCATGGCTTTTACAAGAGGTGTTCATATGTGTCTTATGAGTGGACTTTATGAAATAAGTCTTGATATTTGGTCAAGCATCAAGGCTTGTCAAATGTACCAACAATCTACACCCCCCATTCAAATGTTTGTCTTTGTCCTGTGGAAATTAAAAAATCTTGTCCATATTCACTTATCATATTGGCATCCTTCATCTTATTCTAATCATCACTATGATTAACATCTTCATGTATTGCATTTCTTGAATCTCTCTTCATTTTCGCTTGTCTAAGTCCACATTCCTCAACAAAGTGAAAAAATTGCTTGTAAAAGAATTATCTTAGAGGTATTTTTCTTATCAAATATAGAACTCTTAGATTCCTTAGAATCTTTGGTAGGGTTGGAGCAACTACCTTTATAAGTATTAGAGTTAGAACTAGAATTTGAGGAAGTACTATTAAGCTTGCACCTTTCTTATTTTAATTGAATTAGAGCTAGCATAAATAAGAAAAAGGAAAGGAACTTAACTTGTAATGCAATTTCAATGTCAATCGAAGCCTTGAAAATAAGCTAGTACAAGTGAATTTCATCCACATAATAATGATGCATTTCCTAAACATATATACATTTTAAGATTCCAAAAGTAAAAATAACCTCATAACTAGATTATACTCTAATTATGGTTTAAAAGTAGAAAACACAAATTGTAGTCCAAAGAATCCTTTGATGCTCAAAATGAATGCAAAATTATTGGAAAAAGATTCATGAAGGATTTGCATTTAAAATATCTTTATTTTGAAAATTATTTATTCGTTTTCAATGCTCTTTGTCATTTGGTCATCTTTTGTTTCATTGGCCAAGTGTTGGAGGATGATAATCATAAAGACACGACACATCTTGGTAAGGACTCTAAAAAATATTCAAAAACATTTCTCATGCTAGAAGGGAAAATATTTATTGAAGACTTAGGTGTCTTGAGGAAGAAGTAAACATAGGCCACTCTCAATACCAAACAGGGCTCAAGAAAATCAGAGGCATGCTGAGATACGAAGAAGAAATTCAAAGAAATAATCTATAGGTATACTTTAAAGATTGGTGGGCGGGAAAGGAAGACAAGCCCACTAAAGAGATGTGTGGCCTCCTCAAGAAGAAGCAATCCAAGGAAGTGATCCCTTTCATGATGGACATCAATGAGATTGAGTGCAAGATGGATAAAGCAAATAGTTCATTAATTGTCAATCACTTTACCCAA
Source organism: Ceratopteris richardii (assembly GCA_020310875.1). Taxonomy (NCBI): domain Eukaryota; kingdom Viridiplantae; phylum Streptophyta; class Polypodiopsida; order Polypodiales; family Pteridaceae; genus Ceratopteris; species Ceratopteris richardii. The sequence goes on along the minus strand of CM035417.1, from coordinate 14,023,561 downwards.
TTGTTGGGGGTTTCCACACCTCTTTCTCCACACAAGAATGATTGCATGTCTACCATCTCTAGAGTCAAAGCCAAAAGAATCCTGCAAAATATGAAACCTCTTCTTGAAGCTCCCATTTCGGATTATGAGATTCTTCAAGTTATTGATTCATTTCCTAACAGCAAAAGCCAAGGGCTAGATGGCATGGCCAATGAGTTTTTCAAGACCTTCAAGCACGTGGTGACCACTCCATTACGTATGGTGTGGCAAGAAGTTGTTTCTTTTGGTGCACTGTCTAAACATCTCAATAATGGCATTATCAAGCTTATTCACAAAAATGATAGCAAAAATAGGATAAAAATTTGGCATCCATTAGGATGTTACAAACAAGTTACAAGATCGTTACTAAATTTATTGCTAATAGAATTGCTTGTCACTTACAAAACTAGATCGGTGAGGATAAAAAAAGGGTCCATCAAGGGGAGGTCCATCCTCAAGGCTATCATTCATGTTTGGGAAGCTCTAGTTTTCACTGAAGAGTCCACTCAAGATGTTCCCTTCCTTAAGATTGACTTCAACAAAGCTTATGACAAACTTGAGTGGGACTTCATTCTCTAATCTCTGAAAGACCTATGTTGTGGTGAGATATTCAGTAAGATGATCTCAACATTGATTGGAAATGTGTCAACTCAAATAAAAATCAATGGCCAAATTTCTCAAGCTTTTGGGTTAAAATGTTTTATTAGGCAAGGGTGCCCCTTAGTCCCTCTTCTCTTTGTAATTGTTGTCGATGAGCTCATTTGCCTTGTGAATCATCATGCACATTTAGGTCTTATTCAATGCCTCTTTTTTCCCTAATCAAGACCAGATGATCATGAGACTCTTTGTCGATGGCATGAATGCTTTTGTGCATAATAATCTAACCAATATTGATACCTTTTGGTGTTGCCTAATACATTTTATGAGGCATCGGGTTCCAAAACAAACCACTCTAAAATGTCCTTCAAGGACCTCAATGGGCTTCCACCTCAATTTTTGGTTGATCATGACTGTCATATGATCCCCATGGGATAAATCCTTGGCCTGTTAGGTATTCCAATGGGATTCAACATTTCGATGATTCAGTGATGGAACTGGGCTCTTTCTAAGATCAACAAGTTGACATATTGGAAAGGTATGCATATCATCTTGGCAATGAGCCATGGTGGTTAACACATTCGTTCTTTATTTGATTTAATACATTCTCTCTTGTTGGAGACTAAAGACCAAGAGATTGTCAAATCAGAAAGAATTTGCAAAAACTTTCTTTGGAAGAGAGATCTTAAAAGAAGGGGTGTCCCCAAAATTAACTAGGATACTTGCATAAGACCAAAAGATCAAGGTGGTTTGGGCATTCTAGACATTGAAGCAATGGCCAATAAGCTGACAGCCAAATGATTAATTAAAGTATGGGGCAACAAAGATGCATCTTGGGCTAAATTGATCTTTAGAAACAAGAGCGCTCTTAGGTTTGTGGGCTTTCCACAGTGGAAGGGTCATGATCTTCTCAATATTTTATTCTCCCCCTATCAAGTGAATCCCAAAGGCTCGAAATTAGTTTGCTCCTTATGGAAGAGTTGGAACAACATGAAACAATTTATCAAGATCAATGATGATTGAAAATGGGCTACCGATATTAGACAAAATGAATTGATCTAGTTCCCTACGAAGGGCTTGGAACCTCCAAAAAGCTAGGAAGCTTTAGAACAAAGGTTTTTGCTTGTGGAAATGCCTCTAGAAACAAGAAACATGCCAGTGGATTAGATTTGAGGACATTGACTCAGCTAGGAGAGTGGACTATCAAGAACGGTTCCTATTGTGGATCAGATTCTATGCTTAGGAGTGCTCGAGGTTTTGCCTCCTTATTGGACATGACTCCCCTCACCTTCAGGGTCTTAGGCACAGTACTCTGCACAAATTTGTAGAATACAAAGAATCTACACAATACACAAAGACCCTAAACATAGATTTCCTAGGTTTTACAAATGCGATCAAACTTACAGTATGTGGTTGGACATGCCACTATATGTTTTATTAAATAACATATACAAAAGTGTCTGGTGGCCATTTTGCTTTTCACATGGACACTAAAAGTAATAGAGCCAATACTTTCTTTGAGCTTCTCTATCGTTCTCATAGTAATGTTATGCAGATGTACTGATGTATTCTGTATTCAGATAATGCATTAAGTTTGTAGTGAAACAGTATAGTGTGTAGTATTATAGTGTTTGATCTTGTTTGTTAAAATTAGATATGATTTAGTACTAGATTTCCATCTACCTTAATTCAATGCAAGTGAACAAATATTTTAGTTGAAATTGATGATAATTTAGAAGTGATTAAGCATACTAAGAAGTAGATTAGAGCTAGAATTGAGCCTATATTTTATTCGAATTAGGAATCTAAACCAAAATAGTATGATACCGAGACTATACCCAATCCTCGAACCCTAGAGTTGGTAAGGTGATGTAACTAAAAACTAGCTTAAAGCAAACGACGCATCTGCATATATGCACACACTTTTACACTCATACTACACTCACATAGACACTCATATATGTACACACTTGTCCACATTTACACCCACTCTCACCCGCATGCATCCACATATTCACACACACTTGCATTCACATTCTCTAGCTCACATCCACACTCACATCTATGTCATCTATGGATACACACTCACACTCTCACCACTCACACTACAAACACTCTCATTCAGACACATCTACATACTCACATTGTTTCACTTCCATTTAAAATTGTTTTCATATACCCATTCCCTACACACATAAGTATTTACTTTCACTTTTTCCTTGAAGAAAAGTTTGGCCAAATACAAAGTCAGGAGCAGTATATCCTTCCTTGGACTATGGATAACTAGAGTGGTGATTAGAGGTGACTGGAAAACTTTGACCATGGACTACTTAAAGTATTCTACTGGAGAGCATGGACTATGGACAACCTTAGAGTGCATGGACCATCATGTGGAAATTTCTATTTGGGAAAAAAATTAGGCCACAGACCATACTCCACTAGACCTTAGTCCAATGGATCACAGTCCATGATCTAGTGAATCAAGGAAAAGGAAATCTAGAGGCATATGCACCTGCAATTTGGTGCACCATTATAAGAACGATCCCCACCACTTTCTGGTCTATTTTTTCTTGATGTCTTGCACTCTACTCAACCACAAATGCTCAATCATGATATGTAGAACCACACATCTTTTTGTTCACTTTCTACCATTCCCTCAATAGCATGATGTAGAACCCTGGGAATGGACTAAAGATCCTACAAGAAATTTGTACACACTTCTATACAAAGAGGATTGGTGATTGAAGGAAGCTTTAAGTGAAGTGTGAGGTATCTATTGTGTAGTTTGTTTTTCAGAGGTTGAAGTTGAAGCTTGTTCTCAAGGGGTAGGTTTTATTGAAGGCCTAAATAGTGCCAATGGAAATCCAATACCATGTGCCTTTCTTGTGCAAGTAACAAGCTCTTCTCTTAGGCACCACTACTCTCTCTCTTATCAAGAAGAAGGTGAACTACTCTACTAGACTATTTGCTAGATCATGATTGGTGGATTACTTCTTGGACTAATTTGTGGACCATCCACTAGACTATTTTTTACTATGCTCCTCCACTAGGCTAGACGAAGTTGCTTGACTAGTTTGATGGAAAAATTACTGGTCTATCCAACACTAACACTTTTTGCAAGCAAACTATTTAGTAAAGCATCTTCTTGGTATATAGTTTACTCCAATAATTTCTTTTGAATTTGCTTTTCCCTCTATTTGTAAACTTTTATATATCATCCATTCTTGTATCTGATAATGCCATCTATTTGTAGAACATTTCTACAACTTTGTTATTGTTGTTTGTTCAAGGCATGCCACTCTCTTTGGGAGCCTTGGACTAACATTCTCTCAAATTTTTAATCTCATTGTAATTTTGAGAGATTGCACATTTTGACCTTTGTATGCCTATTGGTTTTCTCATACATCAATCCAACACAACCTTGTGCATAACCCCACTCTTGCCACATATGGACACCTCTCTTGTTTTCACTATGTTCCTCATTCCTTCTACAAGTTACTTCCTCTCTTGTTCAAAACGCATTAGTGAGTAACTTCACAATTGAAAGATCACAAGTACATTTTCCAATGAAATGGGGATCCTAATCCAAAAGGGGTCCCCAATATTGAATTGAAGATAGTTTATCTCCCCAAAGATAAGGGGGGAAAGGGGATTCTTGACATGTGTGTTATAGTGGACACAATAATTCCAAGTGGTTGATTAACACATGTACTTACTACCAACCAATAAGAGTTATAGGCTTTATGTAATATTCTTTATATACTAGACTTGTTGTATTCTTATTTTAGGTCATTCTTGTACATTCATTTTATGTAATAGAAGAAGAAGAGGAAGATCATTCTTCCTTGCCCCAATTTGTGTGTGTGCTCCTCTTTGATTGTGAGAGTGTATGTGTGAGCTCTCTTGCTTATCTCCTTCCTCATGACATGGTATCAGAGCCAGTGTGGCTGTAGAGAGCTCGTGGAAAAGGCCGACAATGAAGAGTATGTGAGAAGGTGTGGAGAAAGGACGATTCACAAACAACCTCAAATTGCTATGAAAATTGGCGTGGAGTAGAAGGTGTCGAAGGGTGCCCATTTTACATGCTGATAGATTTTCAACCAAAACCAGAAACTATTTGAAGAACATAAACACTTCGGACTTTGCTTTCAATGGATATACCCATGCATGGCTGGAAAAATCATCAATGAAAGTCACGAAGTAAAGATAGTTTCCAAAAGAGGGTGTTTTCATAAGACCACAGGGATCACTGTGAACGAGCTGCAGTTTTTGAGTAGCTCAAACTGAACCATCTTTTGGGAATGAGCAAGACTGCATTTTGCCCAAAATATAGCCTTCACATACATGTTTATCGGTGCCTCAAGTTTGGGCAAAGAGGAAACCATTTCAGATATCTACACGCATAGCAAACTAGCAAAATTCAGATGACCAAAGCGTGTACGCCAAAGCTTTGCATCTGACATAGCTTGAGAATCATGTACTAGACATGCTAAATCATTCACAAATTTTTCATAATCTATGAGCTTATACAGACCGCAACATAAAATGCCAGAAGTAATAATGACATTGCCATTTAACAGATCATGAACTGTACATTTATCATCAACAAATTCACAACCAAGCCAATCTTGGCTAATGCTAAACCTGATAACATATTTTTCTTGATCGCTGGCACAAATAAAGCATCTGAAAATGTACAAGAACTAACATCAATAGTAGTCAGAATGATCTTACCAACTCCCATAATAGGATAAGAGGAGTTGTTGGCGCATGTGATAGTATTCCTTGTAGGGGCATGCTCAAGTGAAGTGAAAAAACTGCACTGTGAGGTAATATGTTTGGTCACCCCACTATCAAAGTACCAAACATCTGAGTCTACTTGAGACATACACTGTTCATGAGAAGATGGTTCATAACTGCAAATAGTGGTAAATGCCCATTCTTCATTCTACACAAGATTAGCATGTTGGAGTTAGACGTCTGCAAAAGAACGTGAACAACACAAGGAAGAAGAAGAAGCTTGGATCACAACACACAATATTGAATGTCTTACCACTAAAATGTAAAAAAAAAGATAAGTAGCCCGTTAGGGCAATAGGCGTATATACAAGCCAAGGGGAAAAAACCTCCTAAAGAGGGAAAAAAGTGCCTCGGCGGTCCTGAAGTGTTCACACACATCACTACCTAAATATATCAACAAATCCCCCTTGGGAGTGATGCAGTGAACAAGGAACTAGCACTCATGTACAAGGAAGTGCCAAGCTATGTGGAATCAATCCACAAAAGGAAGTAAGCCCAAAGCTTTGTAGAAAGCTTCAAACTTCTCCCTAGGCAGAGCCTTTGTAAAAAGGTCTACAATGTTCTCCTATGTGGGCACATATACCAAGTTGATCTCCAGAGCAGAGAACCTCTCCCTGACATAATGATGATGCACCTCAATGTGCTTTGTGTGAGCATGGAACACAGGGTTCCTCGCAACTTCCAATGCGCTCTAACTATCCGTGAAGATGGTGGTGGCAGAAGACTGACCAACACCCAAATCAACCATAAGGTGTCTGAGCCACACACACTTAACAGTTGTTGTGAAAGCTTCCCTATACTCAGCCTCACAACTGGAAGTGGCCACAATAGGCTGCTTCTTGCTCAGCCAAGATATGCATGAGCTACCGAGCATGAAGCAAAAACCACTAGTCGACACATGAGTGTCATAGCAACTAGCCTAGTTAGAGTTAGAAAAAGCATGCAAATCTGGCTGTAGTGATCCCCCCTTGGGATAAAACAATCCAAGTAGCTGGGTACCACTCAAGCAACGAAAGATGCACTTAGCCGCCTGCCAATGCTTGACTCCTGGGCAATGCATAAACCTGCTGATCTGTGAGACAACAAACAAAATATCTGGCCGAGTAATACATAAGTAAATCAGGCATCCAACAACCTGCTTATAGAGAACAACATCACATGCATCTCCAGCATCATGAAGACTCAATCATAAACCTGTCTCCATAGGAGTGGCAATAGGCTTACAATCTTCAAGTCCAAAACACCACAATAATGTATCAATATATTTTGTTTGACACAAAGCCATTCCACCATCAACTTGCATAAACTGAATGCCCAAATAGTACCCACTTGTTCTCTACATCTTTTGGGTGTGACTTCAACTCTATACAACCCTTGGAGTGCATCTTCGTCATTCTTGGACACATCTTCCTCATTCTTGGAGTATGTCCATGTTGTCTCTTGCACTCTTGGAGGAGGAGCTATTAGAGTTATGACTAAGCCTCTTCATGAACCTCTCACCCATATCCTCTTCATCAACACCCTTGGAAGGCTCTCTTTGGTCCATCTACATGGTGAACTTAACGGTATACTAGACCCAAAATCACTACAATGCATCTTTAATGGACATGATAAAAAGGGCATAGATTAATTGATCCTAAGATCAAGAAAACTTATGTTATTAGAGATGTTATTTTTCTAGAAGATAAGTTTTTTTGTTGATGATGATAAAGTTTCTCTTGTTTCTTTTATAAGTGACCTTCCTATCTTTGTGAATGGCAAAGAGATCATGAGATAATAGCATCTATTTCACTAGCTTCTCTAGTTCTGAGTTTGCCTTCATTACCATCTACTTCTAGCACCTTGAGGACCGTCACAAAGCTTTTCTAAGAGGATTCCTATATGGGTTTTACCTAATCTCCATGAATCTTGCTTAGAAAGACCTCTTGAGTACCAACTCAAAGAGAAGATAAACTCATAAAAAGCGAGAGCAAAGCTACCCATGTGTTTGGTGATTGTATTAGTGAGTTTTTCTTAGGAAGATTGTAAAACTAGGGAGAACATGTGTAGCTCTAAAAGATAAAAGGAGGGTTGTAGCTATGAAAGATGAGTTAAAACTAATTAATGAAAAATAAGACTTGTATACTCTACAAACTTTCTTCAACAAAAAGGCAATTGAAACAAGATGGGTATATGTATATTTTTTAGAGTAGTTGGATCTATAGAGAGATACAAAGCTAGATTTGTAGCCAAATGTTTTTCACAAATGAAAATTTATAGATTATTATGAGATGTTTGCTCTCATCCCTAATATGAAATAAGTTAAATGTGTTGTTAACATTGCATCACACTTTGGTTGGAAGATTCATCAACCTGATAATGAAACAACATTTGTGAATGGTGATTTACATGAGGAAGTATATATTAATTAGCTTTTGGGATTTGAAAAAAAAATGAAGGAACATTTGGTTTGGAGGTTAATTAAAAACATTTGTATTGACTCAAGCAAGCTCCTAGAGCTTGGTATGAGAAACTGCATGCATATCTAATCAAATAAGAATTTGAAGTAGTCCATCCACATGGATACTCTACTTGAAAGATATAGAAAAGGATACACTAATTTTGTCATCCAATGTTCTCAAGTTCGCCATTCTACTTCTATGAATGACATGAAGTAAATTCAAAATTGTTTAAAATATTTGGCATGTAAGCTTCTAAGAATAATCAAACGCCTATGGAACTTAACTTAAGTCATTTACATACAAATATGTAGAAGAACCCATCCATAGTACATTGTATAGTCAAGCTCTTGGTAGCTTGATCCTTGTATGTAATAAGAAATCAATCATCCAATATTCACTATCACAAGCAAGTAGATTTATGCATGAACCTTTAGCACCACATTGGAAAATAGTAGAGAGTGTTTTCATATATCTGGAGAAATAAAAGATTTTATTTCTGAATGTCGAGAAGGAAAAACAATTTCAAGTCAAAAGGTTATGTAGATTCATACTGGGCAAGTAAAATATTCAATAGTTTATTATTTCTTGCTTGTTGATTCCCTCATATCTTGTTCAAGTAAGAAAGGAAGTACAATTGTGATATCTACTTGTAAAGCTTTCAACTACATCATAGAAAGGATTATGGAAAGAAAAAATGATCTCGTTACATTTCTAGTCAAGATAATGGTGTAGATGTCTTCATCAAAGCATTACCTCAAGATAGATTTGAGCAACTAAGAAAGAAGCTCAAAATTAAAGCTCTAGACAACTAGAATTTAGGGGGCGGTTGTAATTTAAAATTCTGATTTCTATATATTGCACATATATTTTTGGAATAAGTCAAAAAATGGTACATCAAAATTTTGATATGGTCAAAATTTTCTATGCATTGTCTTATTCTACTCAAAGAGAGTTTTCAATCCATATAAAATATTTCATAAAGTAGCAGCACCAAGCAAATCCTAGTTTTTGCCAAAGTTAGTAGTTCATTCAAAAAGCCAACTTAATATGGTCAAATCAAGTCAAAGACATAAAAATCTTGAGGAACATGTCAAAGATTTGTCCATGCCACACAAATCCTACATGTGGCGAAGTTGAAGCAATCCTAAAATTTACAAAAATGGGTGAAGCTACTTTTATGAAAAACACATTCTCTAATCCTTGGCTATGAATACCCAATGCCATGGAACTCTTGCATATCAATCTACTTACCACTTTGGTGCTCTACATCTTGAGATGTAAGTTCTCAAACTCAAAATTCTCGAAGAAAAATAAAAGTTTGTGTGTGCAAATTATACCTCCCATCCTTTATATCAATTTGTACCCAAAATAGTAATGCTCTCGAATGCTCTTATGTCAACATATGACCATCATGCAACACTCATTCCTATTAAACATTAGGTGCCTTAGGATATCTTCCGAGCAAGGAACCCTCGTTAGCCTTAGCTTTTTTCCCTTACACACATGAGATGGTCTGTGTAGATTGATGTCTAACATAAGGAGTGCGAGTTCAACTATGTACAATCCTTAGAGTTCCTCTTCATTGGCCTTGGGGTCTATGTGCATGCTCTCTCTTGGAGGAGAAGCTATTGGAGTTATGAATAAGCCTCTTCACTCTCATTCTCTTCATCAACACCCTTGAAAGTCTCTCTCGCTACGATGAGTTGTGTGAGTATAGCATTTTAGATTTTACTTTCTCTTTCTACATAAATACTCTAGCAGAACTTTCAATTAGTTGATTTCATATCAACTTTTGGCACATCTATGGTGTATGTGTGCTCTCTTGGTGTGTATACTTGTACCTATATTGCTTCTTTGGCTAAGGCATAATTGCTTCACAAGGGGATCTGTTCATGGTATCATTCTCCAAATGACGAACATCAATTAGTGATCAAGTTGTTTGTGGACAACGTCAATGTTCTCTACTTCTCAAAGACCAAAATAGTGTGAAGGTCTTTTACGAATGCTCGGAAACATTTTGGTCTATGTTAGGGTCCAACTCTCATGCCAAAATTTTCATCAAAATCATGTTCTCAACCAAGGTTACAAAGATATTAATATGGGGAAAATCTTAAGAGTTTTTGGCATCACAATGGTGTTCTAAGTCACCATGCATCAATGTAGGGACTATCTCTTACTGAACTTGATGCAAATCATGATATTAGAAAGGTAAGCACAATGTAGGGACTATCTCTTACTGAACCTGATGCAAATCATGATATTAGAAAGGTAAGCATCTCAAGTTGAACTGGAAAGGCCATAGCTTTCAATAAATTCCTCATTCCTCCTCCAAATTATTTCCACACTTGTTGGAGACCCACTAATAAAGAACTGCACAATCTAAAGATCATAAATAGAAATTTCATGTGAAATGAGGATCCTAATAAAAGCTGAATCCTCAAGATTAAATGGGAGATATGTTGCCTCCCAAAAGAAAAGGCAGGGTTGGGGATTCTTGACATGTGTGGCTATTATGAAAAAAATAATTTCCAAATGGATGGTTAAGGTTGGACCAACCAATGAGAGTTTCAGGCTTAACTTTTATTCAAATATTCCTAAAATCGTACCCTCACTAGCTTCTTATCATTATAGAAACTAGGATCTCATCGATCTTATCTTCCTATCCACCAAATCGAATCCCAAGGGGTAATATTTGATCTCCTCTATTGAAAACTTGGAACAATGTGAAGGGTCATTGTTATCTTCTCTATCTGGAAGTGGGTTTGTGGCATAAGACAAAATAACTCCATTTTCTTCCTATCAAGGGCATTACATGAATGAGAAAAGAAGGTATTTTTGGAGCCAAACATATTTGTTCGAAAGGCCTATACTATTGGAAACAACTACCAGATTATGGATCTAGCCATTGCACTAGCTTTATCTTGCTAAAAATTTGATATCTATCTCTACTCTTCTCAAAGATGGTTTGAATTTCTGTTTGGGAATACTAAGTGTATTTTGAGATGTATAATTATTGAAAATATTTTGTTTTTTTGGTATTGTTTCAAAACAATTGAGACATTTGAACCAATTTAATACCCTTGAAGTTCATGATTGTACATAATAACTTGATGATCATGAAGCTTTGGCACAATAGATATGGCCATCTAAACTTGAAAGTTCTACTTTTTCTCTAAAAAAAAACAAGACATGGGTAGATCCTTTTGAGACTTAGAGGTACCTAACTCTAAGTGTGAGAGTTGCATTGAACGTCCAATGCACAAACTCCCTCATAAGAAAGGATATTAAACAAGAGCTTTTGGGAAGCTCGAGTTAATCCATTTAGATGTATGTGGACCCATGAGGACTAGATCTAGAGGTGGATTCACTTATCTTCTTCTGATATTCATTGATGCCAATTCCTAAGTGTTTATGCCACTCTTATTTACATTGATTAAAATGAGAAGATAAAGAATCTATATGAAGATGGAGGGTGAGAGTATATTTCTTAAGATTTTAATGTTTTGCTTACATCTAGAGAATCAAAGAGGAGTTAATTATTAGCACTCAACACCTGAGTTGAATGATAAACTAAAGGGAAAAACTAGGAATTTTATAGAAACGACTAGGATAAAGTTTTTAAATAAGAAACGCTCTCCTTGTGTGAGGTATATTATGGTTCTAAACCAAATATTGTTCATTTGATACTTTTTGGTTGTCTTGCTTATATATGCATGTGCCTTGGTGAACATAAAGGTAAAAAGCAAACAGTATTGAAATGCATCTTTAATGGATATGGAAGCAAAGGGCTAGATTAATTGATCCTATTACAAAGCCATATGTGGCACCACCCCTATGTGAAAAGACCCTTACTATTTGAATTTCCTCTCATTCCAAAGTTTGGTAACTGCCAAATTATGTAAAGACAAGGCCTCTGGGACGAATGATGGGTGTGCATTCATTGTGTGATCTTGTTACAATACCATTGGCTTCCCTAAGATTATGTTGTGCAGACGTGTGGCCTATCTTAGTTGGTTGGAAAGCATCACCAAACTAGGTAACTCCTCCGTGAGTCTGAATGACTGTTTAATAGAGGACTGTAGAAAGGCGGAACACCTTCTCTTTCTATCTATTCATGGATTGGGGGAGAATTCAAGTTCAAAGACTTATGGGACCTGATGGTGAAACACAAGAAAATGGCTATTTTGTGGTGAATTCTTTACCATGGGATATAGACTAATGCTAGAGCTAATAAAATCTCCAATGTCCCCTCGTGGTGCGAAAGTTGCGTCCTAGGGAGGGTGGACATGGAACACCTCTTTTTTCTCTTGCTCTGAGAGCACCAACATTTGGAAGAGAGTTTCGAGAACTCTCAACTTGGATAAGCCAATTTAGGTAGAAGCAAGTGCTTCTCTAACGAGGTGATAAGCGACTTGGTTGCCCTCAAAGATGATGCTCTTCAAAAAATTTGGAAGAAACGATGCACAATTAACTTTGGTGGATACATAAAAGAATGATCCATAAAAAGATAGAGAAACTTCAGTGAGACAGAAAGAGACCCGAGAGAAGCTTGTTATCAAGGCTTGGAGCAATAGTGAGTCCTCTTGGGCTAAACTGATCTTCAGAAACACGAAAGACCTTACCTTAGTTGGCTATTCTGGTTGGAAGGACATAGGGGTCCTCACACTTCTGTTCTCCCCCCACCCGGTGTCCCCTAAAGGTCTCGTGTGCTCCTTATGGAAGAGGTGGAACAAGGTCAAACAATTCATCAGAATCAGCGATGAGTGGTAGTGGGCGGCCGGGATAAAACAAAATGACCCTATCTGGTTCCCGATCAACGGCATTAGGGGGGTGGAGTCATGGAACCTCCGAATTGCTAAGCGGTTATGGAACAAGGGGTTCAAGCAGTGGAAACAACTCTGGAAACAAGAGACCGGCCAGTGGATCAGGTTCGAAGACTTAGACCCAAGACTTAGAGTCACTCTCGAGGAATGGACTCTTCTTCATGGTAGGTGTTTAGCGTGGGACCACGCAACTACCCGCCTTCTCTGCGGACAGGATCTTCCTTGCTTGGAGGGCCTCAAATGGAGAAATTGTAAAAAACTATCCAGAATCCTCAACTTCGAAGAGAACTTAGATGTTCATCACACCCTTAACAAGTTGTGGTGCCTTTCTTGGAACAAACTTCGATGGGATCTAAAGTTCATGTCTATTTGGCACCCCTAATTGAGATCAAAAAGTCCGTTCTCATGTGGCAGATCTTGCATAAGGGTATCCGGTCCAATGCAAGGGCCAACAAAGATTGTGGGATTCCACCATGGTGCAAGCGCTGCCATCGATGCATCAAAGATTTGGTTCACCTTTTCTTCGATTGCCCCAAGTCCCGTGTTATCTGGCATCATGTGACGCGGGTATTGAGACTCACGAGCCTAATCAACGGAGAATACTATGCCCATTGATATGTACACTTGTTCTTTCAAAGTTAAAGGTCGGAGAGTAGACATTAAAAAAAAAAATCCACTAGACTCTACTTCTGTCACTCCCTCGAGTCTCCAACCAGATTCGTATTCGTAAGCTTTATGATTTGAATTTTCCGCCATTTAAAAGTTCGATCACCGCCAAATCGGCTAAACACAAGGCTTCGAGGGCGAATCACAGTTGTGCATTCTTTTGAGTGTGATCTCGTTGCAGTTCCATTGACTTCCCTGAGATGTTGCGCGGACAATGTAGCCTATCTCGGTTGGTTGGAAAGCGCCGCAAACTGGATAACTTCTCCGCAAGCCCCAATGACTGTTTGATAGAGGTGTGTAGACAGACAGAACACCCTCTTTCTATCTGTGTCATACCATCCGCCCTTGGTCTCATAGATCTCACTTGGGTACAGTTTCATGGGCAGTTCATTTATGTATGTGCATATGGATGTAGGCATCGATTAAGGTACATTTGTGTATAACTATGATATACGGATATATGGCTGGAGTTAGATATATATATTCCCATAGGTAGGTAGGAGAGTTCTCAAACAAGATTGATGAGAGGTTGATTCACCGAGCAATAATGTGCGAATGAGCGTAGGGTAGGATGCAGATTTGCAAAAATACTTCCATGGCATAACATTCAAAAAGAAAAAAAGCTATCTGAATGGAAAATGACCGGATGCAAGGCTTGCACTTTATAAGAACCTTACGAATTGAACTTTAAAAAACACTATTGCAAAACGTGAAAAACGCTCACGATATGCAGATTTTTACCCACACCTAGCTGAAAAGAAGCTTTATGGAGATGCCTTCATTTCTATATGGGACTTCCCTCATATTTCAATCAAGCAGAGAGTGCTTACTTTCACGCTACCTCTTGTGATGAGATGAGTGCTTCTTGTTCACACTTGGAGGAGGAGTTTATCTCTTGGAGGTTTATGGAATGCTTGGATTAGTGTATGAATATACACTTCTGGAGGTCTCTTTACTGTTGTGAGAGAGGTTGCTCGGAGTTCCTCGTCAGCCTGAGCCTCTTCATACCTTTTTCCCTTACCCTTCACTTTCTCTCTTTGGTATTCATGAGTTGTGAGTAGTTTCTTTATGTTACTATTTGTAGTTATTTGGAGCATATCTTCAACATGTACATGTATTTTTCATAATTGGAATTTGGAGCTTATTATTTTTTACCATACTTTGTGTTTTTGTTCTCTTGTAGTTTGGTTAATGTGTGCTTATTCTCTTATGCGTTCTTGGGTCACAATTTTTACAGATTGTTCTATTCCTCCTACTAGTAATTTAATTTTTTTTTTTTTTTTTTTTTTTGGTTTGTTGAGAGGAACAAAGTTTAGACTTCATATCTCTCAACACATTGTGTTCTTTAAGCAATAGAAAAAGGCATCGGTAGCTTTGTTGTAAGATTTGAAGAATCTTTAATTATTCATAAAATTTCCACATGTTTGAAATCTGTAGTAATGAAGAAAGTTTCTTTGAAGGTTGTTTTTAGCTTGGAAAAGGAATTCTCTTGCATTCATTAGCTTATTTGAAAATGATTTATCCTCACCTAGAATTTTTTACAAAAACTTTGTAATATCTCAAGTGGTTAAATATCCTAATTTTGTTTGCTTGCAAAAATTATTATGTGGTTAAATATCCTAATTTCTTATGTGGTTAAATATCCTTATTTTGTTTGCTTGCAAAAATTATTATGTAGAGTGCCTTTTGAAATATTTTCACTATTCTACATGTAGTATTTGCAATGTTTCTTTTTCAAAAGTTATTTCAATTATGAAGATTCTTGTAGGTCGTATGGTTTCAAATTGTATCCAAGGTTAACATTCTTATATGTCATTTGGTAATTCCATAAAAGCCCCATCAAACCTAGATTTATAGTTGCGGGTGGCATCTTGTTATACATCTCTCGTAGGTGTTTTTAAATGGCTAAGAAGTTGCTATTAAGCCATTTTAGCTATTGTCCATGAATTCACTCAAAGAAGAAGATGTGCAAACATATGTTAGTTGGATCTTAGATAATTATCTAGATGTTAACCTTATTATTAAGTCTATGGACTTTGTAAGAACTCCAAAAGAAAAAATTTGTTCCTTTGGGGCTCCATACTTTTGATTCCACCACTTTTCATACAAAGTTAGATTTGAATGATTTGGAATAAAGAACTTTCTTTTTGGTTTGGAGAATTGCATATTTTAAATTTAAGAAAGATAAATGTAAGGCTGTTCTTGATAGAAAATTGTGCATGGCAATTCTAAATTTTTGCGGTTGAATCCAAAACTGTGGAAATAAATAATAGATAGAAACATTTCACCAAAGTTGTAAATGAAACTGATATTCTTGTTTGGTTAGATTTTATTTTAGAAAACTTGTATTTTTTTTTTCGCTGCTATTAGGTCATGTCTTCTTAAATTAGTGTGTTGGAATTTTATGGGAACAAATTGTGTTGTCTTCTTAGCATTTTTTTCTTCTTTTCACATGTGAGTTTGAATTTTGGAAACACTTGTTTTATTAATGCTTTTTAACATACATACATGCATGCACACACACACACACACACACAAAAAAAAAAAAAAAAAAGAAAAAAGAAAAAAAAATATATATATATATAGGTTCAGCACTTGAACTTTAAACACTCCGAACCGAACACACTTACTGCCTTGCTTAAGAGTGATCATGTCTTATTTAAGTAGAGAAAATGCTTACTATGTGGAATTACTATATTGATTTTCCCTGCAAAATTACATGCTTAATTTTCTTGGATAGATCGATGGCTATGTTTTTTTGCCATGCCATCGCTTAGGAAGCTTTAGCCTTTAGTTAGGTAAACTCAGACTATTATTGCGTGAATGATAAACCATTGCACGTCTTACTAAGTAAATGGCCCTACTTTATGTGCTGCAGAGTACAGTTGATTCTTTATCAAGAGTAATAGGCTCAGTTGGGGCCCAGATGGACATGAGCGATCGAAAAAAAGGTTTTTCTTTCGATGTATCCAGGTCAATTAGTAAGGATTCATCTGCGTGTTCAAGCAGTATTGATTCTGGAAAAGAAAATGTGTCTTTTAACTGGGTGCAATGCCCTGTATGCGGAAAAAACATCAAAGGAGATGATGGGTTTATCAATGTCCATGTTGGTATGTTTATTTGGCATGTACATTACAGTTTGAATTTCGATAATTTAGAAATTAACTAGCCGTGACTTAATTCTATAAGCTCAGTAATATCTTTCATGGTCTTTGCTCTTTAGATTTCTGTCTGCTGGAGAGTGAGCAGAAATCAACAAAATTGCAATCGCATATGAGGCACAAAAGGCTTTCTTTGAATTATTCTAAGCAACAACCATCAGTACTGGAAGATTCAGAGAAAGCAGTTGAAAATATTGCAACATGCATCTCAGACTCATTGGCCTCTGACTTTGTTGACAGCAGAGAATGTGTAGAGCAAGCCGAAATATTTGAAAAATTAGGCATGTGCCAAAGTCTGAAAGAATCTGCTTTAGAAAGTCAGGTTAGGGAAAGCCAGAATGAAATGATAATAATACCTGTGCTTTGTAACTGCAAATGTGCTTGCCATCACAGGATGGATGTTGCTAATAGTGATGTTGAAACTGCCCTTTCTGAGCCCTGCAGTGATTTGAATCATGCTAGTGATGACATTGTCTCCCATCAAGCCACACACAATTCAGAAAAACCTATACTTCCTCTGAAAGCTGAAGAAGTCCATGTTCTAGAAACACTTATTGTAGGCAGAAGATTCAATAGGAATGTTAGAATTGAGAAAGACATGGAAATTCAGGCACTAAGAGAACCGGACAATCCTAAAGATGGAAATGCTATTAAGGTAGCTACTCTAGTAAGAAGTGCTGTTTTGCTTATTTTTATGCTCTTGAGGAAAGTGCTGATTTTTTTCGTGTTTCTGTGTGTGCTTTTTCCATTTTTTTCCCAGATAATTGGATCAAGTAGCACGGGAAACCTTACATTAGGGCATCTTCCACGTGATCTTGCTGCACTTTTGGCATGTCCTCTCGACAAAGGAATACTTAAAATCAAAGTGATGTGGAAAAACCTTTTTCATTTCTTTCCTCTATAATTTAGAAAAGTTTAGTTTATTAAAATTCTATTTTATTTGCAGTCAACTTGTTATAAATTATGACAACGTTGTGTTTGGTGCTACCACATGCAAGCTAGTTTTGATAATACAATCTTTTATTAGAATATTAAACATTCATAATGAATGTCTTTCATTATGATTGTTTTTCAGTCAGAATACTCAAACATTATTAGCTTAGCATTCAATTCTGCATGTTTCATGACATAAAGGCAGTGAGGCTGTTGAAATGTCTGACCTTGTGCATGATATATGGTGGTTCATGATTTATAATCTTCTTTTTTGGCACAACAGGGAACTGTCATAAAGGTCCCACAAAAGTCTTCTGAGCCAGTTCCTATAATCTTGTACTGCGAGGGAATCCAAGGAATTGGAATTGAAGATTCTTTTGAGGAGACTTGGCAAAGTATTTTAGAAGCAGGAAGCACTGTTATGCACAGAAAAATAGATCCCCATCAGCCTCCTCATAAATATCTCAATAATTTCACTTATCTTCTCAGGATTGTATTAGATCGAGACTCACATCTGTTTGATGGAAAGGAACTTGATCTGTTAGGTAAAGGTTTGAATTTTGGCTCAAAAATATTGTGTCACTCATTCTTCATGTTTCAATGTGTTTTAACCCTTTTATTTTTTCCTTGTGTGGTACTGTTGTTCTGATAGAGTCGTTCTTTTCATTGAGTGAAGATGCCAAGTGCCTGTTCATACGGCTTTCTGAGAGAAAAGGTCAGCCTTCAATCTTCATGTTCAATTGTGCATATTCCTTATGGTACAGAGGTTAAGATGATATTGATTATCAGGACCTTGGTTTCAAGTCTCTCACATCAACTACCCAGAGATATCGAGTGTTGAAGAAGCGGTACATGAACTTGTAGGTAATAGTTATTTTTTATTGCCAATCGATAATTTATAGAATCATTCTTGCATGCATAGTGAACTTGGATAGTGTGACAAAGATAGTGGATTCCTAGTTGCTATGCTATGTTACCTGTCAATTGGAATGGTAAATGAGCGGTCCTATAACAGCTCACCCATTAAGTCTGGTTCTAATGGAGATATGCTATCTTGAGCTCAGAAAGGAGACAATTCTCATCTTCTTTGATCCTGTATTTACTCCATGTTAGAGTTGAAAATTCACTTTCATGATTCTTCAGCCCATAATGCTGGCAGAAGACCTTAATCCGAAACCTTAAGAGCTTAATCTTTTATGGATTTAGAAATCAGGATGCATATCACTGTAGATGTGTCTTTTAACAAACCTACATTGAGTTGAAGGCTATTTCCTAGATACTTCTTTTCTTCTTGACTCTTGCTTCCCTCAATAGAGCTTGACCGTCTCCACAGGGCATCAAATGGAAATCTTTCTATGGGCTTGTACCTATTGCATGGGCTCAAATACTAACTGATTTAAAGACATATTCACAAGGGATTGAAATATTAATGAAGAGGTCTTATATTGATGGTCTTTCCTAAGTCACCACATTTTATACTTCAAGGATTTGGAGATTCTAATTAAGAAGATCATAGAGACTCAAAAAGATCCATTAGTGGATATTGCTTTTTTGTTGGAGAATGCTTTAGTACTAAGTATTCTAAGAAACAACCTACAACGGCTAAATCTTCAAATGAAGCAAAGTATAAGAGTCCCTTTATAGCTATATTATATGGTTGCAAAAAATTTTAAGTCATCTTGATGTTTATGTTCTTTTTAGTATGCAGATATTTTAAGATAGTCAAAGTGCTATTGTTATTGCTAAGAATCCTATTCATAGTGCAAGGACAAAGCATATTGAACTTCATTATCATTATATTCATGAGGATGTATCTAAAAAGCACATTGAGCTTATCTATGTTCTTACAAGTGAGAACATGGCAAATATTCTTATTAAGTCATTATCGAGAGACATACATAAGAAACTATGGAGATGATTAAATCTTACAGTTTACCCCAATATGACATTGAAGGGGGGATTGTTGGAAAATAATGTCCTATTGAGAAGTCTTAACCTT